>JAPYZI010001969.1:0-27420 GCA_030523105.1 Ophioninae sp. A BG-2022a | reverse complement strand
AAGCGTTTCCGGGTGCGAATATGCGACGTATCGTCCACTTACCTCTTCCTTGACCTGCTTGTCGGTCGTATCGATGAGTACCTCGTGAACAATGATGCCAGTTTTGGAAGCTTGGGTCTTCGCGGTCTCGCAGGCCCACACGATCACGGCTATTTTTATCGAGTAGTAAGCAACAGACGTGATAAAGTAGTAGAACCAGAACGTGGTCTTAAGATCGATCACCTGGGTCCCGCTGAATTGGAGTATGCAGAAGTAAAGTGAAAACGTGATTTCGGCAAAGGTTAGGGTTACGGTCGCGACGTTGTGCAGACTGAAAGTCGCGTTGAGGCGCTCAACGATCTCGCTGACGTCATTGTGTTGCCTCTTCAACGCACGTATTTCCAGTATTATAAGAGGATTCTTCTGTTCGTGATAAACCCTGCGCAGAAGATGGGGATCCTCCGTAACCATGCTCTCTTTGAGGGCCAACAGGTTGTCATTGATTCTCTCGAAGCAGATCCGCAGCACGATCACGCAATTCACGTACAGCATGTCCATCAGATAAACGATCAGGGTTGCGAGGATTAACAGTGCTTTGGTGATGCAGACGAGATGATCCGTGGAATAGAGGTTCGGGCTCTGGGCGAAGAGGAACGCGAAGCCGGACATGTCCTTCGCATGAATGATCCAGCCGATGCGAGAGAACGAGGAGATCGGCACTCTACTCGACAACTCGGCCAGGTCGTTCAGGAGGCGCAGCCTCTGAGAACAATGGAGGTAGGAGGTTATGGCGATTCCACAACCGAGCAGTATGTAACAGTTGGTTTGAAGATAAGCCGGAACAGTGTTGAACTGGAGACCACGCGAGACGTCCATCTGGTAGAGTACCAGGCCCATAGCACCGGTTATCACACCCGTCATGAGCGTCGAATACACGCGACCAGGCCTCGACGTTACGATTGTCGTTCCTGATGTTATTTTGTACGGGAATAGACCGTGAATTCGCAACAGTACGAAACACGGTGCCATCAACGACATGTAATCCGTGGCTCGGAAGAAACGCCACTTTTTCGAACGCTTCTGAACACCCACGTCTGATGCACCCATCACGATCCACTTTTAGCTATCAGTTGTCGCCTCGATTATTCAACCGTCCCCCAAATTCCTCGGAAATTCCTTCCTGATCCTCACTGATCGACCGCTACTCACTCATTGCACCAAGAAACCCCTCATTATCACTATGGTGGGGCATCTGTCTTCTCCGATCGCGTGTTACCGATTATCGTTGTCATGACGATGTCCGACTGTCCCATCGATTACCCATCGTCCCACCCTTTTCTTTTTTTCCCCATCCTTCATTGTTTTAAGATATTTCGAGATCGTTTGATAGCTGCAATTTACGCGTTATGTATACTCGTTTTACACTTCGAATGATATTGCACGATGGACGTGTCCATCAACACGAGTAACGACTCGCGAACTGTTCTTTCGAACTCTCCGTGTCTCCACTTGGTTTCTGGGGTTCGACTATCAGAGGATGATAAACCCCCTTTCAATCCCTCGGAACACTCAACGATGAAATTTACAAATTTGACAATTTTTTATTTATTTAAAGACAACAAATCTTTAATTCGACTGACGTTTTCAAAAAATTCTACTTTTAGCTAATATAAAATAAATTAAGGAAAAAACGTTTCATAGGGAACTTGAACGAAAAAATTTCAAAATTCAAAGTCCTGGAACGACTATTTTCCATTAGAGAGTTTACCAATTTTTAAAAACCGTTATATCTGACTCTCTCATTGTTTTACTTTATCGCTTTTCACAACCGGAAACGCACGAAGATACTGGGATAAAACAAACATTTTCGGAGTTCCCAATATCGTCACTTTTTTCGAAATCATTATCAACTCGGTAATTATTATTATTGTAAATATAATTGAAAGTTTTTAAATAGGGAACACGATAATGTTCAGGCAAAGCTAAACAATCGTTAGGGAAGTAAATAATTGATAAATTTATCATAACTATGATGCGCTTAGCTAATCATCTGAGGATCGCCCTTTCATTCATGGTCAGACACGCACTTGACCGCGTTTATTTTCCATATGAATCCCTCGGTGATAACATTACCCGAGGATCTTTTTCATAACCTTTTTAAATCGATTGCCAAGCTCGCTCGGTAAATTTCCGGATTAAAATTGACTTCCAGCCTGAGTGGGCCCCCACTCTTCATATTCCGATGTACACTTGAATCTCATCTCACGAAACGAAGCTGCGAACTTTCCAAATTTCGTAATACCGATTTTTTAATTGCCTTCTTCACATTTTCGTTTTTCATATTATTCAATAGTTTATAACAAAAACTTATTTTAAATTAATTAACTGATCATTAATTTTGAATACAAATTCATTAGATTGTTTAATTAGGTATTGATTATTTAAACGTGAATTTTTTTTTCCCATCGTGGGATTGTCGAAAAATCGTCAATTTACCAGAATCCTGAATCACACACTCGTACTTTGATTAATAAGAGAATTAATTTATAATTAATGAATGTATATATTCGTTGATTAAAAATTAATAATTGGGAGTATGCAATAATTTGAAAGCATCCTCAATTAATTAATGAATCAATTAGTGAAAAATGAATGAATAATGTAATTATTTAGGCATGTGTCCAAATTAAGAAGCTTCATTTAATCGAGTGATTAATTAATCTCGAATTAAGGGCTCATCAATTAATAGGCATTTTCCTAACAGTTATTTATTAGGAGCATTAATAATAAATATGATTTTTAAGGAACACTTCTTTTAATTATTACATCTATTAATTATTCCCAATAATTCCTAGTAGGATTACACGTAATAATTAATACACATATTAATTAATTAATCAATCATTAATTTATTCATTCATTGATCATGAATTACTCACAAAGGAATATAGGAGTCCCTATTCGGGTACGAATTTATTAATAAATAGATTCCTAACTGATTAATTAATTGATTTATCAATAAACAAGTTTCATTAATTTATTAATAAATTCCCAATTAATCAATTAATTAGATTATATCAAATCGACACCTTTATTAATTAGGACTAATACTTATTTTAATTATTATACTAATTGATTAATTAACACGTATCCTAATTAATTGTGTGCTTGAAAATGCGGTGAAATTAACGAGGATAGGTCAATGCGAAAATAAAAAATAAAATAAAAACGGAACAAAAAACGTCGGGCCACTTAAATAATATATGTCACTCGGCCATCACTATCGCGGCCATTTCGCCATAGAAAATCTCTTATCGCCGCGTGTTCCAACGAAAGCCGTTAAAAAAATAGAAAAAAATAAAGAAAAAAAAGCGACCGTTTAAGAGCCGATATTTGAAACCCCGATAAGAGGGTGTGCGTGATTATCCGCAAAAGCAAACGATCGGCAGATGTCGCATCGGAGAAATTATTAATGCGATTCGTCCCGTTCCTCTCACTGACCGTGAACTCGAAACCTGTTCGCGATCCCAAAAGTCGATTGGGCACGCTAAAAAATTCTCGTCGCCATTGACGAGAAGGATTTCCACGTTATTCACAGTCGGTGATGGCACTCGCCACGGATTACGTCGACTTCAAAACCGTTTGACTCATCTAACGATCGGTAACCGTTTCGATTACGAATCGACGATTTTTTTCAATTTTTCAAAACGAAAAGACATTGATGAATATTTGAAAAAAAATTGGTACGATATTGGCAAGGATAAAAAAAAAAAAGGAAAATCGGTAAACTTTGGATTTCGGAAAAAAAATCGGTTCAGGATCGAAAAGGATCGATGGAGACTGGAGTGAAGTGCAAGGACAGTGGGGGATACGAAAAGTTACGAGAAGGACCCTAAAATTGGGCCGATCAAACAAAACTCGTAATTTCATGTCGTTCGAGCGCCATCTGCCTCGGAGTAAGTGCAAAATTACACAATTAAATTACCCGATCGATACATCCTCATTAATCGGTAAAAAGAAATAATTAACCCCCAACCCGTGAACATTGGTCGTTTTTGCCTGACCCAAAATTTCATTAATTTCGTATTAATTAATTAATCATTTATTTTATTTGATCATTATTTTCTACACGAATATCATATATTTTTTTTCTATAAAGAACAACCTTTTTCCTTTAAAAAATTGAAATCGAAAAAAAAAATTCCCATTATTTTTACCTACGCTATATTTTTTTGAAAACAAAACGATTTTTTCGCTGGTTACCTAATATTTGATGAAAGCAAATATATTTAAAATCTATTTTTAAATATTGTTTTAAATATATTATAAAATATATACTTAAATATATTTTATAATATATTTTTAGAAAAATAAGAGAAATGAAAAACAACTATTTCCCCTTGAAAAGTATATTCTAAATATGAACTATGAATACTTGCAGATTTTTTTATAAATAATTGTCGGTGTGCTAGCGCGACGACAAAAACGACCCAGGTTAACGGAATTAGGGTGCCTCGAATACCGTTAGGGGTTCAGGGTTAAAGGAGAAAAAAGGTCAGAAAATCGATTTTTTTTTCTGATACTATAACTCATAAGAAATATTTTTGGAAAATTTGAAGTCATTACGAGCAAAACTTTCCGAGTTATGAACAATTGAGACCCCGCTCAGTACCTCGCGTTTATCTCAAAAAAAGTTTTGAGATAAACGCCATTCAATCGCGTTTATGTCAAAACTTTTTTTAAAAGTCGATAGTCAAAATGTCTCGAAAACCTTTGACCCGATTTCGTCTAAACTTTGCACACTTCATCTACATACTAAATACTAGTTTCTGACCGAAGGATTTTTTTGTTCAATTACAACTAAAGTTTTAATTACATAAAAAGAGCAATTTTGACAAAAAACAAAGTTTTTTGATTGCGCCTTCACAAATAATGAAAAAATGAATATTCTGTTGATTCCTTCGGTCAAATACTAGATAAACTTATGTACTAAAGAAATCTTTTCGGTTTTTTAATTTCCGATGAAGCAATCATGAGTTATCCTGACTGCCACATCGAAACTGTTTTTTGAAGTGACTCTCTTCTCACCCCTACCACTGGCTCAATTTTCAATATTTTTTAATGAGAATTTAGGAGAATATTCTTAAATAAATACTTAACAATTTACAATATCTTAAAAAATATTAATAAATAAGGTACTATGTTAAAAAAAATTACAAAGATATGCGTTTTCTTGTTTCTCAGACCTTTGCTAAAGTAACTAACGCAAAAAGACGCTTAACTAAACGTAAAAACAGTTCCAGGCCATCGTTGGGATCCGCTGAACACATTGGAGATCGGTATGGGGGCATTAAAAAAAACCGAAAGCACCAAAGTGTCCAATTACCGTCGGACGAGGTTGATCCTCTTCATCTTCAAGATAATAGGGTTGGCGCCGTTGAACGTTACGAAGGAGATGTCCGGAGATTCGAGTCGAAAGATCGGGGTTCAAACGACTTCCGTAAAGTTTGTTTACGCTCGTTCGGATTGGGTTTACACGATATTACGTTCGATCGTAATGTGCGGTGTGAGCTCGATATCGGTACCACGTCTTATGACGAACGAGTACATATACAAGTCCAGTTTGACAACGACGATCGAGGTGACCGAGGCGATCGTTGGTATTGCCCTGTCAAACGTACTTTGGCTCATGATTTGTAACAACCGAAAGAAAATGGTTGGATTCTTGAATCGCTTGGCAATCGTCGAATCGACCATAAGAAAATATTTGGAATCACGGAAATTAGCGATTTCGTCGTTTTTCGGTATTGGCGTTTTCGTTTCTATGGTAACCCTTTGGATAGCGATAATAATAACCGATTATATCGCTTACGAATCAACGATAATCGATTGGTTCAACGATATTGTACCAGGCATCATAATGACCGGTTGCATCACCCAATACGCCCTCATCGTTAAAAAACTCGAGTTTCAATTTCGCAACTTGAATCGAGCTATCGTTGACTCCTCGAAGTCGTCAGTCGTCAAGAGAACTTTTCGATCAATGATCGAAGGGGATTCCAATCTCGGAGAATACCAAAATCCTATTTTCAAGATCAACGAGTTCAGACGAGTCCATACCGAACTATATGACATCACCAATGGTGTCTCTGACTTTTATTCCCTTCCCATGCTATTCACCATCAGCCTATCAAACTTTGAAATCGTCTATAATTCATACTACGTCATTATGCCACTTATACTCGAAGTCGACAACGATCGAATATCCGTCGTTGTCAATGGCACCCTCTGGCTCATCGTTTTATCTCTACCAATCGCTTTTCTCACCAAAGCCGTCGACAACATCTCCGATGAGGTTCGAATCTTTGTGAATATCCTCCTCATCAAATTACACATCATCGTATCTACGATCTTTCGCCAGTTTTGTTCAAAATTATTTTTTGATTATTTTAAAAGATTTATTCGATTCCGTTTTTAAAATCAATTATGTCATTCAAAAATTCATATCATTTTCTTGATCGAACGATCAATCGTGGGATATCAAAATTTGAATTTTAATTTCATATTTCATAAACGTTTATTGTATTTCTATTAAATTTTTAGAAAATTGATGTTTGCTGAATCTTAATCAGATTTAAATTGTTTTTGAATTTAGTAGATTTCGATTAGATTTTTATTGGATTTCAATTTATTGAATTTCAAGTAGATTTCAGTTGAAGTCCATTCACCGGAGTGGAGAGCAAATTGATTTTAATTTATCTTCATCCAAGTTGAATTTTGTCAAAAGTTCTACCATTTCTTAAAAAACTGCTTAATTAAAAAAAAAAACATTTTTATCGAGAACAAATTTTTTAATACGTCCTCGAACACGAAGTCTGCGAAGTTTCATGGAAAATTGTTTCAGTAAAATATCACAAGAAATAATGTTTTAGCTAAAAGTGAAAAAATATGGAAAATTTTACTCGAGAAAAGAATAATTTAATTCTTTTTTTACGTCGAGAAAAATAATATTGGATTTACTCATTTTATTTCGCAATTAATTTGCAGCTTGAAGAAAAATTGATTATTTAATTTTATACACTTTTCTGTCTAAAATGGCATCAAATTTTTAGAAGCGTGTTCGGGATTTGGAATTTCGCGCAAAAAAATCATGCGGTTCATTTGCAGATGAGGAGGACGGTCGATGCGATACACAAAGTTGTCGAAAGGTCGAGCATTAATCGCGAAGACAAAGCAGAGGTTCTTTTCCTTACTTTTCTATTGCAATGTCAATTTATTATTCGGAAAGAATTAATTTCGAATTTGGATTTTCTAATGGATGATTATTAAAGAAGACTGTTCCTTTTTTGTAAATAAATTGATAAAACAAACTTCGATAAAAGTAATCATCTACAGAAATACGAGTATAATAATCATTTTAAGCGATTAATTAAAAAACATGTATTTATTTAAAAATTTGTAAATGTAAGAATTCATTTATAATTCACATCTTTTGAAGATGTTTCTTCAATCAAATTTAATTCAAATTAAAAAAAATGTATTTTCATAAGAATTGGAAATTAGGTTTAATTTCTTCTAAAATAAAACATTTAATAATGATATTAAATATATGTTAATTCGGTAATCAGTTAATAATATGTATCGGTACATTAAAAATAGGTTTAAACTATTTTCAAAAATGCCGAATCTTACAAATCGTATTTTTGAAAACTTTTTCGAGCGCGATCAATTTTTGAAGTTCTGTTTTCTTTTTTTTACTTCTGGAACAGTGTCACCTCTAAGAATTTCGAGATTATTCGACTACCATAAAAATAAAATAAATAAAATAAATGCAATAAATAAAATAAAAAATTTTTTTGATTGCATCTAGCTAAAACAGTTCACTATCGAGCTGTTGCAACGTAGAGTTTATTTTACCGCATACGGACTGTTTTCTCTCGACAGCACTCTTCTGCACTCGGTAAGTAGCCACTCAACGAGAAGACGAGAAAATGAAATCCATTGGCGGCAATAAACTAATCGATGAATTTCTCATTTCTCAGATGTTCAACACCATCATAACTTACATCGTTCTACTCTTCCAATTTCAAATCTCGGCATCGAAATATCAAACGAAACCTGCGCGATCGACACATGTAAATATGATGGTAAAGAAGGAGGTACAACTGAACAATCAATAAACGTAGAATAACGGAAGAGCAATTTATCGTACAACCAACAAATGCCCAAAAACTGCTGAACCAGCTTTTTTTATTAGCAAAGAAATCCACCGAGAGTTTTTTCAAGTTTTCTCCGAAACTATTGGACCGAATGACTTGAAATTTTGACAGTCCTTGTGTAATCGCTAAACGAAGGGCCCTGTGCTATTGGATATTCATTATTTTGAAAAAAAAAGTAATCGTCAACGGGAAAGAAAAAAACCTCTTGAAAAAAGTCGAAAAAAATAATTCTCAAAATGCCCGATCACAAATTGAGGAGTGCCTTGACCTAGCCCTGTTCAAAACGCGTAATTTGGCGTTTGAACCATTGAATTCTATGGAAAATTGGGTGAGAAAAGTTGCGAAAACCGCAGCAACGTATTTCTGAAAAATTTTAATGGGAACTACCCGCAATCATTTTGTCCCGATTTCTGCATTTCTGTGTCATTTTTTTACATGCGAAAATAATGTCAAACCGCTACCAAGAAATATCGAAAAAGCTGTAAAAAAAAACGTAGATCATTATCGTAACGCTAGAAAAAAAAATTCCGGAGGTTTCTGCTGTTTTGTTTGTCACTTCACACATGCATGCAACAAATGCATCGACGACGACGTAAAATCGATAGACAACTATAAAAGCTTGTGCCTCGTTGCATTATCGCATGAATAATTTCTAGTTGGTAAAAAAATCTATAAGAGCCATTGCCTCGTCAATATGCCTGATGGTACAAAAGTGATAACAGGTGAAGATTCGTACGCACTCGTGCACGCGAAATCGCAATATCAAGCTAGCGTAATGTTCCTTTTTGTGAATAGTGAGAATAAGGTGCGTCGATGCATTATCGAATAATTCGATATGGCGTGCAACGTTGTTTTTCTTCGAATGAATTCTCGCGATGTTTTACCAGTCCAATCCAAACCGTCACAACAGTTGGAAAACTGGATAAGTGACCGGAAATTAAATATTAGAAATTTGTTTAAATTGTTTCGTTTAACACGGTTTTTTTGTTTGCGTTTTCGCTGACGTGACACTAATTGATTATTTACGAGAATGACTAATGTGTTCATTAACCATAAAATTTATTAAATTCTCCATTTATTTTTTCTCAATTCCTTAATTTATTTGATAGCTTATTTATTCGTGTATTCAATCATTCATTCCTCCATTAATTTACTAATTAATACATTTATTTGTGTATTTATTCATAAATTAATTCTTTTCATTAAATTATCGATTTATTAATCGTTTAATTAATTCACTCAATTATTTACTTATTCATTTACTTATTTATTTATCCATTTATTTATTTTTTTCGTCCCACTCCGCAATGTCATCATACATGCCGAAAAATATTGACGGACGACACATCGAGGCATGGTTGACATTGATGATTTTCAAATTAATGGGTTTGGCGCCTTTTGGGATTCGAAGATCGTCAGCGCGATTGCCATCAGCGAAAAGTGTCACGTCAAAGGTAATCAAAACTACCGATTTCCGAGTATCCAATTATTGTTCTCCAAGATACGAAAAGTTACCGATCTTTTTTCGTCATGCTGCACAGTCGATAGTATTCGTGACGTCACGGTTGGATAGGGTTTACAATTTGTGCCTCGTGACGATCCAAGGGCTGATGCTTCATATGGCAATGCCGCAATTGTCCAGCAACGATTATCCAGGCCGAAACGATTTAACGATATTCCTCGAATTCTCACTATCGGCAATGGCCAACATCGTCCTGTTCGTGACTTGGCTGATTTTCGGTATTCGAACGAAGACAGGAACGCGACTGATGAATCGTTTGATAAAAATGGACGAGAAAGTTACAACGACCGATCGCGACGAGGATCGAAACGATCGCCGATTTTTCGCTCGTCTTATGGCCGCTAATGGCGGCCTCTGGTTGCTCGTAATGACGACGGAAAAAATAGCGTTTGATCCTCTCTTTATGACCTGGTTCAGCATCATGTTTCCAACGTATATTCTGACTTGGTTCATCATAGAATACGTTTTGGTAGTTAAGCTGATAGAAAAACATTATCGCGCGATAAATCGATTTCTTATGATCGATCGATCGATCGAATCGGCGATTTATCCGGCCGATCCATTTTCCATCGTTGTCCAACACAAACGGTCACCCAAATATTACGACTCGAAAACGATTTTCGCGATCAAACGCGCCCACGCGAATATTCATGAAATCGCAACTGAGATATCGAGTTTTTATTCGTTACCGATCCTTCTTACGATCGGTTACTCATCATCCACCCTCGTCTACTCTGGATACTACTTCATCATACAATTCTCGATCGTCGATCCAAAAAAAGACGGCATGATGTTGATCCTCGTTAATCAAGTTGCCTGGATCATCGGTCAAACGATGCCGATCGTTATGCTCACTGTTACCGTCAACCACGTCATCGACGAGGTAAAACATACTTTCCACTTCAATTATTATCGGAAAAAATAATTGTGTATTCTGAAAATTAGATTTTACGAGCTTGATGGTAGTTCCGGCCATTGTCTTTGAAAGCAATCCTCAAATGAATAATAACTTCATCAACTTCAACAACTCTTTACCGTCCGAGTATTGGTATCGTTATTTTACAGTCGTATTTTCTCGGTAAGGTATGCTGAATTTTTGCGGACGTAATTGAAAATTGCTATTTTACTGTATACAAAAAGATCGATTTTGTTTCTAATGAGGAAGTTCCTGCACTACCTTAAGCTTCAAACTTATTTTTTGTAATGTGTAAACTTACAAAAAATAATTCAGTTTGATTAAAATTTTCATCCATTGTTTAATCAAATTTGTACAAACTGCTGGAATACATAATATGTGATTTTCTTATCATCCACAGGTAAAAAAGACAACCGTTTTGATCGGTAAGCTTCTCGTCGATCCCGGCATCGATCGAGGCCACAAAATAGCGGTAGGTTATCGGAAAACTATCATCCAATTCGTTTTCTGTCACTTTTCATCCAATTCGCGTGAATTCTAGCTCGAAGAATTTTCCATCGCGTTACTTTATGGAAAACCTCATTTTACCGCCTGCGATCTCTTCGCTCTGGACTTGACGCTAATATTTTCCGTAAGTACTTCACGATTTTACGGATTCATCAATTATGGCGAAACGATACACGATTTCCCGTCGGTTAAGAAATCCATTAAAAAATGAGGAATTATTTTATTACGAGAAAGATAAATCGAAAAAGGCTACAAAAAAATGTGCGGTTTGACCTTATCGAAAATTGGAGAGTACGTTGTCCTAGCTGTATTAGAAGCACGCATTTTGACACCAGAATTGTTCCATTCGGTGAAAAAATGGCTGAGAAAAGTGAAAAAAACTATCGCGGACGTTCTTAGTAAAAAAAAACTCACCCATCGCGTTGCAGTAGCGACATCTAACGGCAGTAGCATTTGGTCGGTTAAAAACCGTCGAAACTCTGATGACTGCAACTTCGCAAAAAATAGAAAAAAATGAGAACCCACAAGATTATCGCTTCGATATAATTATGACTAAAATCATAATGTGACACGATCATCTTCAGATTTCGAACATGGCCGTGACCTATGTCGTTATTCTCTTCCAATTTCATCACGAAAATAATAACAACGCTTCGCGAAACCTCACGACCACGCGGGAGTGAAATATCTCTTGAAAAGGAACGTTGCTCGAAGCGAAACGCAGCCCAAACTCAGTCGGTAAAGCAGAACCAACACGAAGTACCGTTACTTACCGCTCGACAACATTGTCGCTCCCAAGAAACTCGACGAAACTCAAACGTGAGTACGTTCACGTTGATACGTGTTCCGGAAAATTCCGAGATGAGCCTCTAGCTGGAATTCCCAAGAATAAATAACTACAGAATTGGTATTTAATTATCACTTTTTAAAGCTAGAATAATCGTATAGTACGAGCACGAAAAGTGTCACAATCGCTCATCCATTATACGAACCGTCCAATCTCGAGCCTCACGTCTTCGCGAAAACGTATATTCACAGAATGACTAGCGCCGCGTATAAGTAATAGTTGGAACTAAAAATGGCGGACGAAATCGGATTTACTGTAATGTACCGGAGGAGCGTGGTGGATCACCATCCTGAGCAACGCTTCGTGTGGTTACCGACGGTGGCGAAGTCAGACGTACATAGAAGTACATTTTTTATGGACGGCTTGGAGACAAGCATTAGGCTAGTCAAAAAGACGAAAACTGAACACTTTTTACCAATAAGCCTGAAAACTTGGTTAATAGGGAATTCGATGACGCTGGATCGAATGGCGATAATTATTTTGCAAGCAAAACCCGAGGATTCGAGATAATAGCTAAAAACTGGTTTACCTCAGAATCTTGAGGTTTACTCGAAAAATGTTTCAAACAAAAGTTGTAGAGAATCAAAAGAAATATCATAAATGTCACATTTCGATATTTTTATTTGCAAAAAATAAGGGAGCAATATAGGAAAAAAAACAATTTTTAAGTTGTGATACAAAGAGACTGGAGGGGTTGGATCTCTGTCTTCTGACGCGTCCTTAAAGGTGTTTCGAAACAAAGTACCGAAAAAGTGGCGCTGCGGAGGCTCGTGTACCACGTGATATATATATACACGTACGTTTTACGCATGCGTGTCATCAACGGTTCGTTTTACGTTTTAAAGAGGCTGGAAATTTTGTTATGAATTCCTAATGACTATAAAACCTATATTAATTTATACTTTAATGACGTATTACGTTTTTAATTGACAAACGAGCATACATACACAAACACACAAACAAACATGAAACGCAAACCCAAACAAACGAAAACACAACACAAAGGAAACATGACCCAAACAAACGCAATCACACAAACAAACATGGAAGACGAACGAACGTTATGTTTTTGGTTATGTTTTTGACATTCGTGAACACACCAGTAGCAAGCATACGACCGCTGATTTACATCTTATACCTTATTCTTTTCATTGTGCAAAAGGCTTTTAACTGTTGATAAAAAATATTTTTAAAAAACGGAAGTCCAATTCGTTCGCATGTGTACAATAGGGCGGAAGGGGGAAGAGGAAAGACGAGGGAAAACAAAAACACAAGCCAGTTACGAAATATCATTATTATTATAAAAAATGTATATATATATATATGATACCTCACACGTGAATTTTTCCTTTCCGTTCGATCGAGACTCTTTCGATTCGTGCGAATCTCGGATTCTCGCCTGTCACGTTCGAGACGTTATTTTTCGCGTCGACAAAGTCACCACCTTTGACGACAGCTTTCGTCGTGTCGTTTTTACTGATAATCGGAGAGCGCGTCGCTCGTTCGGATTTAATCTTTATTGGAATCGTCGTATTCGTAAGATACGCGGGTATAATTACGAGACGAGACTTTTTGTGGAGATTTTTCGTAGGCGTTCGAAGGCCCCTTCTCTTCAAGTGACTCTTTCGCGCTTGCGCCGAAACGTTGGTCGTTTCTGGCAAATCGAGGCGAGAGAGACTCGAACGACTCTTTCCCTCGTTGTTTACATCGACGAGGTCGTTCGAGTCGCGACGATCACTCGCGATCGTTGTAACGTTCGGTGGTGCTACGGGATGCAGAAATGCTATCGGCCAGTGACGCCCCTCGCATCTCTCCTGGCATGGCGCGAAGTCACGATATCCCCCACTTTCTTCACCATGATGACCATACTCGCTACTCGGTCGAGGACTCGGTAAATACGGATAATATTTGTCGCTGCAAGGCCGCCATTGTTCCTCCGACGATCCCACGTAACACCTGATGTTTTTAACGTTTCCCGAGCTTATTTTTTTACATCTCGTAGAATTGTTTCTTTTCGAAAAAGAATTATCGAGATTCTGAAACTCGGGGATTGTTAAGATCTTCGATAAATTTCGGAAAATTTTTGGAAATTAAAGGCAAGCCTCGGTGATTTCAACTTTTTTCTTTTGCTAAATGAAATCAAAGCAAAATGATTTCATCGTTTCAATGTTTGCTCCGTGTCACCTGATCATCCTACAAAACATCACGACGATAAAATATCCCCAGGAAGCCCAGACCCAAACAAACCCAAACAAACGTCCAAACACACACAAAAACACGGAAACAAACACAAACAATGATGTTTTGTTTGGGTTATGTTTTGTCATGTGATATGACATGTCGAATATCGACAGAAAAATATCAAAGGATGGTAAATATTTTCGTTGTAGAATTTTTAGACGCCATTCTTTCTTCGATCAATTGTTATTCCTAATAGCTGTGACTTTGACCATTTACCTTTTCTTTATATTTACGTAGTATAAAAAAAAACTTGCTTTCCACCGTTTTTGCGATTATATCTTTCGAACTACGCAACGAATTTCAATGAAGATTTATATCTATGACAAATGGATATGACAGAATAAAAAGCCAAAAAATTCAACGATTCCTGATAAAAGATATAAAATGAAAAATTATTGCCACGCGAAGAAAAACTGCGAGCAAAAGCGTACTTTTCAATAATCCGAATAGCAAATGAACACAAGTGGACGAATACTAACCAGGGATAACTGTAACCGCGAGAGAAGCCACAATGATGATCAGGCTCGCAGCAGTAATCCCAGGCGCCGAGTTCCGCGCCTTCCGGCTCGCAAGACCAAAAACCAGCGATTTTGTTAATCGCACATTTGGTACCTCGTTTGCAAGGATAACCGTTGACGGTGTAGTGACGATTGAAGCTCCCGAACCCGTCAACTGTGACGAATTTTCAGGCTTGGTTTGCTTCGGAAGTCTTTCTTCCCAATAAGAAGAAGCTTAGTTGATGGATACTCACGATAATTCGGTCCGAAAAAATAGTCATCACCGTTCGTCGCGTAATTGGGTGATCCATTGAAGTCCGGAGGCTTTGGGTGATCCGGTCCGTCAGAATCCAGTGGTTTCACGCCCAGTGTATTGTAGCCGTAGAAACTAGAGCCCGGATAGCCCAATGGAACTAAAGGACCACCAGATAAAGGACCATAATCATCGCCACTGATAGCATAATCGAATCTCCCATCGTTTTGGTCATCGTGTCCCCAAGCCGATAAACATTGAGGCTCCAGTTCCTTCCAGGCGTACATGACGTAGTCATCATCA
The DNA here is from genome assembly GCA_030523105.1 of Ophioninae sp. A BG-2022a. Lineage (NCBI taxonomy): Eukaryota > Metazoa > Arthropoda > Insecta > Hymenoptera > Ichneumonidae > Ophioninae sp. A BG-2022a. Next base: position 12,136 of record JAPYZI010001969.1, on the reverse strand, counting down.
TGGATATAGTCGAGGCCTGGACGTAGATCACGACGTGGCACATCGCTCAGATAACAATTGTCACCGTGTTTGCCGTCGCCGATTCTATCGAAAAGTTACTACTGACGTCATTGTTTTTTTTTTCGAAATAAAACTTCGACTTTTCCTACAATTGGGTTCTTCTGATAATTTAATTGAATGGAAAACATGATTTTACGTAAGAAAGTTATTTTTTTAATTTATTTTTGTCACTCTTTAAATTGTTGAATGAAAACACTTCGCGAATGGCGCAAGCTTTGGGCTCGCAGATTTTTATCGAAGCTTCGTAATATTTCGAAGAAAAATAAATATTGCCGTGACGAAGCTTCAGTCGTTCAAAGTTATATAGGCTAATTCGAAATATTTCCAAAGATACAGCACTGAACTCAATGGGACAGGTATGCGAGCGTCCGTTAATTTTAAAGCTCGTTTTTTTTTGAATTTTCATTTTTACGATTTTTCTGAACTGGCGGTTGTAATTGTAAAAAAAAACTAGACGACCAATCAAAACAAACCAAGGCTTGTTAGCTTCAGTATTATTTTCTTTTCAATTTTATCTAAAAGCATTAACGAAAAAATCCTGAATGAAATGAAATGAAATTAAATTTGCCGACCGCACAGGGTTAACTGTGGCACTCGATTATTTTCGACTAATTGAATAGAACTAATTGAACAAATTATTTACGACAAATTGAAACTAATTGAACTTATTTTTTTTTTTTAGTTTCTTCAATTAGTTCGTTCAATTCATTCAGTCAATTCAATTCAGTTATATCAATTAGTAAGAGTAATTGAACTAATTATTTTCGACAAACATAGTTGATGAAAGTGAATGAATAAAAACATAACAGTGACTTCTTGCGTAAAGTGAGTGCAATGACGAAAATACGATTGAGGAAAAGCAAGAAAGGAAGAGTGCGATTGGAATTGATCCATTGATCCATAGATCCATGATATTCAATCTACCTGAAACTGAAGGACATGCAAGGCAACGAATGGTGATTGTATCTCATCCTGGAGCACTGTCGACGACACTCGGTCTCCGAATCGACTCTGGTCACCGAAGCGACTGCGGAAGGACTGAGTTTACAGCCAGTTTGATAATCCGCCCAGCAGCCTGGAAAAATGACCGAATGTCAAAGTAGAATACGAAAGTTTGAATTTTTTCACGAACTCGAAGTGTACCTTCCGAATTCGAAGTATCCACGGTTGGTCTAGGTTTGGCGCCAAGATTAGCTGAGTTGTAGATCGGCGCGAAAGGATACGCCTCGCAACCGCGACCGTAACTTCCACGCTCGTAGAGCTCCGCGTCGCGAAGAACAATCGCCGAATAATCCTCGGAGTCCATAGCTGATGATATTTCACGGGACGAACAATCGCTCAAAAAACAATTCGCTTCTCTAGCATCGTACGACTCGTATCTACCGAGTGATGAAAGTTTAACAAATCAGTGCGAAGCTTCGAAAGCTGGGACGTTTAATGGCAAATACAATTAATTTTAAGATAGTCGTGTAGCGAAACATGTCTGAATGATGAATTACCAAGATCTCGAATATATGAGTTTAAATTAATTAATATTAAATATGGTTATCGAAATGAATACAATTATTCGATACTTTATTATAAATCATTAAATAATTGATTAATAATCATTGAACTGACTCAAGTATTATTTGTTGTCTTATTAGATTTACATGTGGCATTGTTGCATTTTTTTTCTTGCGCAATGTTGAGCGTACTCAATTGATCCGGTTTTGCCATATTTCTTCGCTGTCACGATATCATATCGTAAATTCTGTATCGTTACTCGGAAGTTCACATTAAAATCAATGTAACTTACACCATTTTTCGACAATCATATTTTTTCGTTACTCTATTAGATTTTTACGTGTTTGATTAATCCAAATCTCATTTTTTGCAAGCATCTAATGGAATGTCTACGATATATGTCGTTTTTAAGTAACCGGAAGTTGGCTTTTTTCACCGAAGCAAAATTGCCTTGAGAAATTACAATGATCAAATATTACTCGGAAATTGGATCGATAAGTGGCATTGAAATATCAACAGAATAACTAAATGTATCGTCAAGTGAAATTTTTGCTCAGTTTGCGGATGATTTTCGTCGCATCGAAGTCAGAATCTGACTACGATTAGAATGAGGGAATCATAATCAAAGTACGGTCAGGCCTCGTGTGGCCTCATGAGGCCTCATGAACAAAAATCATCAGCTTTCAGCATGAAAAGTGTAGTGCAGCATCTGCTGCATTGGCGTTCGTGCTTAAATCTGTACTCAGTTCCACATCGGTTGAAATAAATCGGTTGAACAAAATCGTACCTGTAAACAAAACTCCTGCAGGTGAAGTCTCGGGCACTGATGCAGGCTATCTGACACTCCCCGAGGCCGTTCTCGGCACGTATACGTTTTCGAGTTAGTTCTAAAGGCATACCACAGCCACTCCGCACCCTCCAGAAACATTCTTAAATCAAAAATTGTGACAGGAGCAAAATGTTAAAGTTTTTGTTGCAGTCTACTTTAGAAAGGTTTTATTGCCGTTTCAACCTTCCGACGAGCGTCTGGGTGGCCCGATCTGATCCGTGTTACGCTTTCCGTAATCCCCGTAACACTCTTTCGGATCATTAACGATAGCATACACATCATAATCTCGATCAGGTTCCAGATCCGTGTAAAAAATGAGTTTCTCAAAAGGTAGACCACTGAGCAGGCAATTGTCGGTCGGTGCAGTAGCTACCAGAGTATATCTACGTTTGAAAAAACAAGTGAATGAGAACGTTGTAGTTACGTTCAAGGTCACGTTTATCAACGTGTAGAACTTACCTATAAGCAAAGCTGAAACAGTCGTTACGAGCTGTGCAGAGCATTTCGCACTCCTCTACATTTGCTGTAACGTGGCTAATGATGACAATTTTTCGGGTGATTTTGAAGCCCATCAAAGCCCTAGCCGAGCAACTCTTTTGGATGGCTGTTCCAATCGAGGGTCGTTCTTCATCAGGTTTCCATCTCGTTCGGTCTGGACTATCAACCGATCCCGAATGGTAACCGTATGCCGGGCCATAGTTTTGACCGTAATGACGATCGCGCTGATTACCGGGTGATGTATTACCCGGCGGTGTTTTCGTTTTCGTCCAAGAATCGTAGTATTCTCGGGTATCCTTCGAGCCGTCATCCGCATAGTCGTTTTGTCCGTAACCGTACGATCCACCGTAAACTGGCTTTCCAGTTCGCGTTCCAACGTCATTGGGTGATCGATGATTCCACATTTGTGTCCCGTCGATTCTCCGGTTTGAATAATTAATCGGTTCGCGATAGTAATAGCGATTGTAATGATCGCTGGGTGGCGCTGGAATATACTGGATAGGTCGATGGATCGTTCGATCGTACGACGGTCGTTGAGGCAAGTAAGAACTCCAAGGTCGTTCACGATCACCAGTCCGGAAGTAGTCCAAGCCTCCAGCCCAATTACCCAATGGGTCAATACCCTGCGCAGCATAATAAGGTGGTCGTGGGTTAGCTTGAGCTACTAGCGGAGTCTGGAAAGGTATCCTCGAAGGCGAAAGTGGAGGAACCGTCGCCAGTGTCCATTTGTCGTAGTCGTTAGGACGTTGGACTGTCGGGTCACCTGACCAGCCCCTTCCGAAAGGATCGACTTTCCCTGCCGGACATGTCCAATCTCTCGCGTAATAGTCGTAGCGTGCATCGTCCACGAAATCACGACGCGGATCCATCCTGGCCCCTGAGACTGACGTTAATTGACATACGTATCCGCGCCTCCCGGCCCTCGATCTACCATAACTTGGGCCGTACTCGATTCCACTGTAATAGACAAACGGACATATGTTGTTGCAAAGACAGAGAAAGAGAGAGAGAGAAAACGAAAGTGGTAATGTCAAAGAAGACTTTTGTAGCTCGTTTGGGTTTCAGAATTGAATTGAACGTTGATTACTTTCCAGTGATTTTTAAATGTTGCTATTTTTGTATTGGCTATTGAGTAGTCGAAGCGTTGTATCAGAAAATAAATCACTTTACCCGTAATTAAAACCCTCGCACACGAAGGTATTTTCGTATTCGCAAATCCTGTGACACTCCTCGATCCTGTCGCAAGTCACGCTTCGCCTCACGTGATTATCCAACAGTCTTTTGCCCGCCAACAGTTTCCGATAACAAGCTGGGAATTAGAAAAAAAAGAAGGGCTGGCTGCATATTATGGCTGAAGGATTGATCGAACGTTGAAGACTTATGCAATTGATCAAACATCAAAGGCTCATCAATCCAATACTCAGAGCAGACTATTGTTAAGGATATTCTTGCGCCATTGTCACAATAGTATATACAAAGCAATGGCAAAATCATCGGATACAATTTTTAAAAGATAATCGTTCGGAAAGTTGCGCGAATCTTGAGCGTCGTATAAAAAATTTGTATACAAAATAAAAAAATTTTATTTTTTATACAAATTTGTATAAAATATTGTATAAAAAATTTGAAAAGGTTTCACCGTTTGGTAATCGAGACATTCTGAGGTAAATTCGCAACCTTAACACGAGGTCTTATGCACAATTATAAAAAAAGACGATTTTTTACAACAAATGTCACGATTTCTAGACGATGGAATTAATTAATTTTAAATAATTAATCTTTCAATTCGTATAACGCAAGAACATCCTTAAGCCTCCTCTTCCTGATCCTCATCTAATTTCGGACCTTTAAAGTCATCAAAACCATCCTACTGTTCCAGGAACATGCTAGCATTTTTAGCGATCTAATAGACCGGTTTAGCAACTTTTGGATATCCTGCCACTGGTGTAACATATAACGCACAGTTCACAAGAACGCTTGACCTTTTACAACCCCGTAGAATTTTGGGTCGAGTATTATGCTAAACTTACGATCGCAGTTATCCTGACTGATAATAGCGGACCTCTGTCGACTCTCTCCAGATCCGAGAACCGCCATTGTCGAAACGACGCACAACCACCGATAAAACGAAATTCCACTTGACCCTATGATCCCAGCTCCACTCGCGGAACCCTTCCTGCGTAACATTTTCCCGATCCAACGGTACAGCATTGCGAATATCACGAACTCAATTCTCTCATTGCAAAAAAAATATCCGAGAACAAGGGAAGCGGATGATTACGAACACGCAGTACCGGCTATCATCGTGTCCGCGGATTTTTTAATTTATTTTTTTTTTCTATCACCGCACAAGCGAGGAAGAGGATGGCTTTCCCGACAAAAAATGGAGGAGTGTCCGCGGGCCCGAGTCCTTTTTATACCAGAGAGAGCATGAGCGCGCAGTCGCCAAGGTTTTCTTCGATTCGCCTCACTTTTGACGGGGAAAAACAGTGGGAGCGGTGGAGGCAGCCACGTCCATTGTAGGTCCAAAACCGCGAAGAAGGGATCAAAGCGCTAACTAAACTCTCGTCCCTCGAATGTATTGCCTCCTCCCCCTCTCAACATTTTACGCTCCCCGCGCGACCCCGCGTGATGTCACCGCACACCTTCCATGAAAAAGTCCTTGGGATCTTCCAACAATATCGTAAAGACGTTGGGCAACCGCCAGAATTCTCAGCGACCTTTACCTCTTCCGCAACCATCCGTGCCATACTTGTCGAATACTTAGGGAATCCTACCAATGACCTTGAAGTCTATCCGTTGTTCCAATTATTTCAGGTAGCTTCTTTCACTGCGAGCGTTCAAACGCTTATCGGTTCTTTCAAAGATGGGCCTGTGAGATTCTCATCGAGATTTCCGAGAGTCCCCCCTTGTTTCCGGTCTTCAACCACGCGCGACAAACGACCCGATTGTATCCTCGATTGCGTCCGTTACGTATTCCGATGATCCGAAAAATCTAGTCTTTTCCCATTCAACGAAGCGCGATGAATTTTAACCCGGCGTGTGTATACTGGGTCTTTAAAGGAACAATCAACATTCGAAACTGAAATTTCTCTTATGTTTTTCATTTTGTTAAATTTTTATTAACAACGGTTTTATACTTTTGAGTTTGGTAGCTGCTGGGCCATATAGTAGACACTTCAATAAGTAACCCAGAATTTTTTCCGATTTTTCGGAAGCTTAGGGAACTCCGTAAACCCGACTGTTCTCTGTAAAGACGAAGTAGTTCAAAGTAGTGCCGTCGAGTGGCGCAGCGGCAAAGTCTCTCTCGCAAACGAAACATCGGGTCCTACCCTACATAAGCGACTTTGCTAAACTCTCGCTACGATTGTTGCGCACTATTTATTCGCATCAGGGTTTTATGTGACCTAAATAAATGAGCGAAAAATGGTATTAAATAATTGAAACAATTGGGAAAACTAATAACCGTTGCGTCGAAGAGTGAACCTCGCCAACAGCCGTCATTTCCCCGGCCCATTGTAGGAACGTACTACGATTATTGATACGCTCGCGTATCCGCGTGTGCGTCTATACAAGTGAATACTCAATTGTAAAAGCGCCGCTGGATGGCGTTTGCAACGGAAGTCGATGCAGATTACTCGAAAAATCGTGTCAATGCCGCGTAAGCCGGGGCATAGAGTTTTGCTACCCGTAAGAACATTCGCTTTGCAAATATGTACGTGTATAATGGAAACCGTACGGATTAACCGCGCGCCAGCGCACCATTAGCGCAATTCACTAAGATCGTCGCTATCTGATAAGCCCGTCCCTCCGTACTCCCCAACTCACGCAGGCTTCACGCGTACATGGGCAGGTAGAGACTGCCACGTTTACGTTTTGCAAAAATACTTACAGTATTCTTTTTCCCTGAACTCCGCATAACGTACCTGACCCATGTAAGGCCCAGTGCCTAATAAAGCCCATGTTTTAAATATCCAAAACTACAAAGTCAAACGGATCGAGCTCTCATCGTCGAGTGTCTAACTTTGAAAGGCCGCAATTGGAACAGCAACCGACGCGCTGCGGCGAACCCAAACAAATTTGCAGTTGATAAAAGGCAGCGCGTGGGATTATTTAGTGAATCTTTGTTCTAATTATATGTAGTGGTTTATCAGCACTATACGTGTTGTTATCAAGATTTAAGTTTGAAATTGAAGATTATATATTTTTTATATTTTTTTTTGTACAAAGTTACAACGAGTATGACCTTATTAGGAACAGTGGTCTGAATAAGGCCCGAAAAACGCTTTTTTTTTTAAATGTTATAGTTAACATTATTTTCTGAACAAATATTATTATTGATACGTTGATTATTCAATAAACGATTAAATAAACATTTTTGTTTTATTTACACATTTATAGTTTTGTTTTTGCCTAGAAAAACAAATACGTTGAGCCCTACATGGGTCAGGTACCTTTTTTATTTATTTTTTAGTTCTCGTTTCGATTGCCGATACGTTCAAGAAAATAATATTTACTTTATAAAAAAAAGATAAATAAAGAATAAACTTACCCCTCGATTCCTCGAGTATCGGATCCGTTTTGGTGCCGATTCGAGGCGATCGAAGCGATTCTGGGGAAAATCGGTATCGCGATTCGTGGTTCAACCGCGCCTTTTTCTTCGCGACGGAATTTCGTTGCAAGTGCTGTCGCAAGGGATCCGTAGGTTGATCCGATCGGCAAAAAATCGGCACTACGTGAGTCCATTCGATGCAGAGATCGGTAAGAATCGGCGGTGGCGATGGATCGCGATTACGACGGTCGTTAAGAATATCGTACAGCCGCGTATCCTCGTCGTTACCGATCGGCCAGTACCAACCGCCGCGAGAGAAAGATGGCGCGCGATCGGCAACGCTCGCGTTAACGATCGGACCTCGTAAACGATTTCCAAACCTTAGCCGTCCCTTTCGATCGGTTGCGTTGACACTTGGAACATCGCCGTAATTAATTTTTGATATCCGATCGTGCTCGCAACCCCAAGGTGTCTTCGATCGCCTTTCATACACGTCGTAGTCCGCATCGATCTTCAAGCTATCCTTCCGCCAATTGCGCCAATTGACGTGACCGATCGCGCAGCTACCGTTTCCCCGTAAATCCACTCTGTGCTTTCCAGCCGATCAAGAAACAAAAAAACGGAAATGTCGCTTTCGATCGAATTCATTTTTTAACCCCACCCTCTCTCTTCTGTTATTAGGAATAATTGATTAGTTTACCCGAAACTAAAAGCGTTGCAACGCTTCCGGTTGGACGAACAGGCCGTTTCGCAATCGGCCAATGAACTCACTGATAATGTGGCAGTCGCGTTTGGTAAACGCGAACCAATCGCGATCCTCGTATAGCACTCTGCGGATTAATAATTATTATGATCGATAATAATCAAATATTATTATTATTAATTAATATCGATTATTATATGATTGATTGCACCGGTAAACAACGGTTTTTTTGCCCCTTTTCACGACTAATTCCAAATGTATTTGCCTCGCTGATTTAAAATGTCACATTGCCAGTCGCGATTTTAGATTTCGTCATATAAAGGACACGATTTTTTTACTCGATATATTAGTTTTCGAGAGACAAATTTTAATATATTTTCTTTTGTATGATTTTCTTGTATGACATGATTTAGGAATACTCAATCGAGGACTTGTTCTTTTCTATTGGCTTTTCGAAGTTGTCCATGCAGACTTGTTGATTTATTTTGCAAAGTCCGACACATTGATGATGCATTCTCCAAAAATGTTCTCGCTACAAATTAGACAAATATTATTTGAATTGTTTACCCAAGTTTTTTTAAATGACAACATCGTGATCGATGTATAAACTCTGATTAATTTCTTCACCGTATCTAACAATTTATTGAATAAAATGTAAAACGCTAGAAAGTACTGAAATTTCTAAAACTCGAGCTGTCAGCTAAAGGCAATGTAAGGCTATTTGAAATAAGGAAGATCAAATTAATAATAAACAGTTGAGAAGGTACGACTAGTTGTCTAGCCCAAAAAAAAGAATAAAAAATTATTTTATTCATAGTTCAATATTTTTTTATCACACGGAGAAGAATGAAAGATATCTTTTTTAAATTCTTGGCCGTTCGAGCATAAAATCAATTCAAACTTGACCGAAATTCCCGTGCGTCGTTAACGGAAAAGAAAAAAAAAAAGAAAAATAATAAGAGATCGTTCACCGCTGACGTCACGTTTCTCACTCGAGGCAGCCAAGTCACGAATCACCGGAATTACCCTTCGCGAGAATTTTCAGCTGATTATCGATTTTGATTTCCTGTCCGGTTGTCATCTTTCCAATAGCGATTGATATCGCCACGATCGTTCGCAGGATTCCGTCACTTCCGGAATAATGGTGTTTCATTTTCTTCCCGTTTTTTTTTTTTTTTTTTTTTTGACGATTTTATTATTCCTGAACGAAAAAACTTTAGCGTACGATAAAGAAATAACCGGTTTTTTTTTTAAATCGAGATTCAAATGAAAATATCGGTCAAACGAATTTTCCGGATTTGAAACGCGGTCGCGTCTCTCGCACTTGTGCACTGGAAGTCCGCGAAAATTGTAACGACTCTTTATACCGGAGCAATCTCGCGCCTCCTCCTTCGTCTACTATTTCTTATAATATATTTCTATTCTTCTTCGTACGTTTTACTCTCGTAATTCCAGGACTGGCATTTGCAATACCCTTCGATACACCCACATCCGTTGTACCAACGATCCAATGAGGAATAACGGCCTTTCCTTCTTGCCGATTGTCCACTTTGCGTACGAGGGTGCGGTCCAGCACAACCGTACCTTTTTCTTCATTTACGCCGTTGCGAAAGATCCCTTGGTTTCTTCTTAACCCGCATTTTTTTTCTTGCTCCCTCGAACCGAAGTTCACAAAGCGAGAAACAAAAATAAAATAGTAAAAATGGCAATAACAATTACGATAACAATAGCGAGTGCAGTTTTCAAAAATAATAATAACAAACAAGAATAGTAAAAATAATTAACGCAGTGGTAGTTCATTATTTAAATAATAATAATAATAATAATAATAATAATAATAATAATGATGAATGAATGAATAAAATACTAAAATAAAAATAATAAAAATGTTTTTTATGTAAACAAAAAGTTCTTCTTTATTTTTTACTTTTATATTTATTTTACCTTCTTTTATGATAATAAATGAAGAACAGTACGAAGTTATTACAATGAAAAGAGAAAAAATACTAATAATTATTACAATAAAATTGATAATTTCAGAAATTATAGAAACAATTTTAGCTTATCGGAAAGAATAGTAAATATGATAATCATTAGAGTTATGAATAATTTCATTAAAATATTATAATAATGTTTATATTTAAATAAAATTGTTGTTTTCGATCTGTTGTTTTTGAAATCATTAAATAATTCGGAAGAAAAGTAAGGATTTTAATAGTAAATAGAAATAATAATTATCATAATAATACTTATAATAATAATGATAAGAATAATAGTAATTTTTTAAATAATGATGAAAATTACAGTAACTGGAAAGAATACTAAAAATAAGAATAACAGTAGCGGCCACAACAATAATAATGATGATTCTTTAATGAACAAAATGTTCATCCTCTTTTTTTTTACTTAAAAATCCGTTAATTTTGTTCAAATATTAATAATACTAAATGCAGAATTTTAAAGTGAGTCTTCCTTTTTCTAAAATTCAATAACGAACTAATAATAACAAACAATTTGTAAGTAAATAAAAGTTTATACAGAAATAACTGTAATAAATAAAAATAATAACGAAGAGCGGAAACATCACTCTCAATTTCTCGATTCCCCTCTTTTCCTCTCTCTCTCTCTGCCATTGTCTCGCTGCGCGCGTGTAATATTTTGTAATACAACACAATTTGTCGCTCCGATGCGTAATGAACGCCGGCAGCTCCGGCACTTCAGAAACTCAGGCTCGAAGAGGAATGATAATTGATAGATGAGAAAATCGGCAGAATATCCGGAAGGAGGGAGGGGAAAGATTGACAAGCTCCATTTTTTAAAATTCGATTTCGCATATTTTTTTCTTATCCACGTGAATCGCGGCGAGTAGATTTCATTAATTCGCATCCGGTGGATGAGAAAAATCGTATAAAGAGAGTCATGCTCAACGAGCGGCGATAATCTTTCGGCTGAATCAACGAAAGAATAAAAAAGAAAGAAAAGAAAAGGAAAAAAAAAAAAAACGTCGTCATCCCGTGCACACGTTCACTCATATTCGTGGATTTTAGACGACCGGGAGAACAAAAAGAGAAGAATTTCCCTCGAGCTGCAAACTGTAAGGTTGCAGCCTGTTTGTTTCTTTTTTTTTTTTTTTTATATTTACGTATATGACGTATATGAATACAATAACGAAAGTCATAAATATTCGCACGACTAGAAATTTGTTCCAACGCGTTGTAGTATGAATTTTCTTAACAGTCAGGATAACCTCGCACTCGCATTTTTTTTTTCACGTTCCCAAGTTCTCCCTCTGTCTTTCTCGATTTCAACGCCTTTTACAAAATAATTGTTCCAACGCGCGCAATTCTTGCGCTCAATGAGAACGACGGTTGTACCCCCATTGCGCGCTCTGCAGGACCCTTCTTGTTTTTTTTTTTTTTTTTTTTTAAAGCTTTTATTTAAATTCACTTGTATGAATGTCCTGGAATATTGCAATCAATATTTCACCAACTTCCACTGAAGCTATCAGGCTGAAATTTGACATACGTGTTTGGTTCTCGTAACAATGCATGATTACTCAAATATCGCCATTTCTAATCCAATATTATTTTTCAATACGCGTTAAAAGTATTAAAAGGGTTGATTTTAGAAGTTTTTTACAATTTTTTCATGGGAATTTTGGGTTTTGGAGGAAATGAATGGTAGATTCGTTCTCAGGAGATAAAATTACATCGAAATGAGGCAATAAAAAAAATATTAAAAATCAAAATTTTTTTTGGATTTTTGAGGGTTAAACGTTTTTTCAGTAAGTCATCGACAACTTTTTTCCCTTTGGGATTTCGTACTCCACTTTGTGTTCAATCTCTTCGATATGATTTTCTCTTCAAAATCCTTTTTTTAATCATTAAAGTCCGATGATTTTTCGATTTTTGGCAGAATTTCAAAGATGGACCATCGATTTTTGCACATTTTTCCATACATACCCCTTTGCCTCTTTTTTTGCGATTTT
>JAPYZI010001968.1:0-27136 GCA_030523105.1 Ophioninae sp. A BG-2022a | reverse complement strand
AAAAAGGTGTCATACGAGAAACAACGGACCGCGGCCCTGCAATTGTTTTTTTTTTTTTTTTTTGGCTGTTTCAATGCGTCTCGGTGGTGTTTTCGATCCTAATGATATTGGTCGTGAGACGTAACAATGGCAATTAAGAATTTGAATAAACGATCGATGATTTTGGTTCCTCCGGGACGGTAGTCTTAAAAAAATCCAGCAATAGTTAGACTCTTCAATATTGAGCCTGAAACCTAACCAACAATCTTGAAACCATATTTAACGGGCCTTCGGATTAATTGGAACTGGACGATTGTAGACCCTGCGGAAAATCCCAAACTCTTAACCCTGTTAGAGGGATATACAATTCTCCGGGACTTTAGCCAGTCGAGAAATGAACGCAAATAGCCTATAAATACTCATCGTTTCGATAATTTTTGATCTTTAGACAATTCAATATCGCGTACAGTCCGAACGAAGCCGAAACTATTCGAGCTTAGACATTCCGGGTCTTTAGCCGCTTTGCTACTGAACGAAACCCAATGAAGGAAGAAAACGTGGTTGTAGACACTCGATGTATTCAGCCAGTTTGCCATCGACTCCAACCCAAAACCGGGTAATCAGTCAGTTTTTTTACAGAACCCCATTGAACGACCGAAAAATATCTGTCTCCAGACACGCCGGTCCATTAAAACCCGTGATCAAAGTAACTCCGTGACATTAGCCATTTCGCGATACTCCCAGCATCGCTCATTAAAAATCAGACCAATTATTACCTCCGGCTATATAGCTGTTCGTCTCGAGTCACGGCCTTCGCGCAACCTTGCGCATTATTGGCCCTACACACTTCAATAAACTCGCAAAAATGTTGGACGTGAACGTAGACAACGATTCGAAATCTACGTTGTCGCGTAGGTACATAAATTTAAACGTATGTGGTTAGTTCTTCGCAGATCCGCATGCGCTTCGATCACACTCGAGAGCGGGCGAAAATGTGGAGCATCGTGAATTCTTGATATATGTCGTGAAAGCTTTAAGGGGAGGATCATAATCGATGGCTGTGCTCGATTCTCGCGATGTACAACACTTGGAACGCCTTCTTACAATAATTTCTCTCTCTTTCCCTTTCTTTCTCTCCCTCTCATTTCCTCTATACATATACTCGATATTCAATATACAGTGCATCACTGTAATTATAATAACGCATTGTGTGCGTGTACGACTCAGTATTCGTTCACCAATGGAAGAACCCGACGCTTTCTTCGTTTCAATTAAATCACGGACGGCCATCAAGAGGTATCTCAGCTTCGTTAACGATCTCGAATACCCAATTTCACGTATACTTACGAACGAAAAATCAAACGAGACTCCGATCACGATCGCAAGACCAGATTGTACCATGGTATATTTATTAACAGCGTTACGTCGAATTTCGAAAAGCCTCGTACGAGCTTTTCATATTCACATTTGCAAAAAATAGTGAAATTTATTACAAATAAAAGAAGAAAAAATTGGTATTGAAAAATAATAATAATGAAGTGAAATTCGTTAAAAACAATTAACAATTTCATCTTTATCATAGAGGATATTTAAATTGACAGTAGGCTACGTAACAATATTACAAAAATAATTACAAACAAAAGAGAAATATTATAATGTAGACATATTAATAGTATAACAAAAATCGTTTAAAAAAAACTAAAATAATCATCAAGTTAAACTAAAAACGAAAAAGCAAAATCAATTTTTGAAATTTGTTTGATGATCTTTTACTTAAGATAAACTCAGACGAATAATAATATCCAAGGAGAAACATAATCGCCTTATAAGATTAATAACAATTTCTCTTAACCAAGCTATTAATTAGAAATCATTTTTTTTTAATTCCATCGATATTTTTTCATTCAATTAGTTTAATATTATTTTATAAAGTTAAAGAAATGAACATGCACAACACTTATTCATCAGATTAGAATCAATACACTCATTTTTATTTATATTATATTATAATATAAATATATATAGTAAAAATAAAACATATATTTTTAGTTTATAATCATACAATATATATATTTAACATTTTTAATAAATATAATTTATGTGGTGTTAATAAATAATTATAATTATATTATTTATTGAATGAAAACTCAAAATTATTTATATAAAAGAATTAAAAAAAACATTTCAAATCATATTAGGGTTGAATTTGACGAGAAAACAAATCGCCTTTGCATATTTGGTCGGAAGTGTTAATAAAATTTTTTTTTTTTCGAAAGAACTAATTTATTATAATTTATAAAAAAGTACTCGAAACAAATAAAAATAAATGGATAAAAGAGAATTCCTTACTCTTAAAAATTATTTGCATCCTTAACGTATTAAAAATATAAATTGTTAATTTTCAACGGAAAATGTTTAATAATCGTTTAATTCCACGAGAAAAAAAAATTGCATGTTTAGTTACGTTTTATTGTTTTTTTTTCGTTGATTCCTTTAATTTGACGGAAACCCGCGGAAAATGAGCCAAGCCCCGTGCTTTTAAACACGATTCATTTATTTTTTTGATTTAATGAGCCGTCGAGGAAATCGGGCGAGAGGATGCGAAATTGCCGGGTCGGTTTTTTCCACGTCGCGACGCGAAGAATTAGTTCCAGGGCTTTTTCAAACTTTTTTATCTGCGCCCATACGCATACAAGTATGCACACATAAATGTGCATATTACAAGATTGGCAAAAGGCACACCCGCGATTATATCGTAATCAGGGAAGGCCGCTCCAATTTCCCTCGAAGCCGAGGACGAGCGCATGCACGCATTCGCTAATTCCTTCGACGATAAACCAAACGCAAAAAAATAAAAATAAAAATATTTAAACAAAGGAAAATAAAAGAGACACTATAAATAACGCAATCAAGCGAACTCACATACACGAGGGCATGCATTTTTTCATATTCACATTTGCAAAAAATAGCGAAATTTATTAAAAATAAAACAAGACAAAACTTAAAATATAAAAATAATAATCATTCAGTGAAATTCATTAAAAAAAAAACAAGAAAAATAATAAAACTTCAGTGAAACGAACAAAGGAATATCACATATCGAAAAAAAAAAAAAAAATAACGAAGGCAAACAATTAACAATTTTATTTTAATCATAAAGGACATTTGAATTGATATTAGGCTGCGTTGAAATATTACAAAAATGATTATAAACAAAACAGAAACATTATAATGTAAACATATTAATAATATAGCAAAAATTGTTTAAAAAAAAACTAAAAATAAGGAAGTTAAACCAAAACCGAAAAAACAAAATCAATTGTTGAAAATTTGTGTGAACATCTTTTACTTGAAATAGAAGTAATATTAGAATAAATTAATAGCGGTGCCTTAGATTTAATTTAATTAATAATTAATTGTTATATTAAATTTATTATTAATAAATTAATAATAAATCAAATCACGCTATAAAAACGAAAATTAGATTTGGTCTATTTATAAGAAATCTGAAATAGAGCTACTAAAAAATACTGACAAAGCTAACTCAAAATTTATTTAAAAAGATAAAAGATATTGTAAAAAAGCAATTGTGAAATCAAGCAAACGCACTCGAGTCAATACCCCTTTTCTCGTTAACATTTCTAAAAAATAAACAACATTATTTTCCCTAAAAAAATATTGAAGGAAGATGAAATTTTGGTTTTGTATGATAAAGAAAAGTTAATGAATTTCCACTTCCAATTCCTTCGATCATGAAGATCTTTTTACAAAATTTGTTACCCAATGCTGTCATTGCACCTATAAATAAACGTCTAAACGGTTTATCAATAATTCTACATATTCCATGAAAATGAATAATTTCTTAAAAATCCGAATTTTCTGATTGCACGATAGTCCCTAATAGCGATTTTGCAGACTCGATAAGTTTTCATGTAAAAATAAAAAAAAGAAGAACGTCCCGTTCTAGTGAAAGGAGAGGGCCGACGAGGGATCGTGGAGAGGGGAGAAAAAAGAAAGAAGAAAAGGAAGAACCATGATAACCTCAAATGGCAATGAATGACGTAAAAGCACGTGGGACGATTTTATAAAGGTAGAAAAGATAAGAATATATCGATTCGTGGAGAAGAGAACGATGGGGTGAGTAAGGGGGGAAGGGGAAGAGGGAATTGGTATTTCTTAGTTCTCGAAGGAGCCTTAGTAGAATGATGAAGGAAAAGGAAGAGGAATCTTTGACGTTTGCGAATCTCTACTCAAGTACAAAGGATCTCTTTCTCTCTTTATCTCTCTGCCTCTATCCCCCTCTCTTTCACCTTTTTTATCATTCCTCTCTTTCTCTCTCTCTCTCTCTCTTTCGGTCGAGACCTCTTTTTTCGTCGTTTCCGTTCTTCCTTCGAACCGCGACGAGCGAATCGAGGTGCGTGACTTGCCTGCCGATGTCGCTGCTGCTCCACGACACGCGCGCTCCCTAGCACAGCACCAACCTAGAAAGAGAAGAGAGAGAGGTAAAGAGCTGGAGAGGGAGACTCGAAGACCTCGAATGTGTGCACGGATTTGGGTTCTACATATCCCTTTTTTGCCCTTCGAGTGTACTCCACCATACGGACTGCCTTTGGTGCCCTGGGAAACTAAAAATATCTAAAATTCTGTCAACATGTGTTACAAAGCCTGTCAAAAAGGTACAAGACCAGTTAAAGTGTTACAAAGCCTGCCAAAGTATCATCAGGCCTCGTTACGCAGCTTCGTAAAATTTCTCAGAGACTTGCCAATGTTTCCCGCAATTTGCCAAAATGTCACGAAGCCTGCCACTCTTCAAGAATATGCCAAAATATAAAAAAGCCTTCGGAAGTTTCAGAAAGTAAGCCAAAGTCTCCAAAATCAGTAACAGAGTCTACGAAAAGTTTCTAAAACCTGGCAAAGCTTACGAAAAGTTCTCAAAACCTGGCAAAACCTGGCAAAGCGGTACGAGATCTGTCAAAGTGTCACAAAGTCTGCCACAATTTCATAAAACCTACCGAATAGCCATCATAATACCTAACAAAGTTTTATAGACTTGCCAAAGTTACCCACAATCTTTCAAAGTATCATGAAACCTGCCAAAGTCTCCCAAAATCTGCCAAAGTGACGTACAATTTTTCGATGTTTCCAAACCCAAACAAACTCTAAGAAGGATTCATAAAGCCTGTCAAACCGTTCCAGAATCTGCCAAATGATCACAGAGTTTTCCAAAGTGACACCAAATCAGTAAATGTATCAAAAAGCATTACAAAGTCTCCCGCAATTTGACAAAGTCTCAAAAGAAAACTGTCAAAAATGACCGCATTTGTAAAAGTGTCAGTAAAACTGCCACGACGACTCTGAAACTCTCAGAGCATCCAGCATTAATTTAGATATTCCAAAATCAGTCAAACATTCATAAAACCTATCAAACGCTGTCATAACCTACCAAAGTTGACGAAAAACATCCTGAGAGGATGAAAAAGCATCAAACGCTTTTAAAATTTGTCGAACTCTCACAAACGCCGTTAAGGTTTCTAAAAACTTATGTAACAATTCCCCGACGTATCAAACTGTCCTACAGCCCATTAATTTGTCCCGAAACGTGACAAGAACTCCCGCCATTTTTGGGATAACTCGCCAATACAACTTTCGAACTTAACTTAACTTAACCTCGTTCCTACTCTCGTTTGCTGTTGTTTTCACCACTATCCCGAGCGAACACCAAGACTTTTCAGTACGTGGAAGGAAAATATTTTTTTAAAAAACCACGATACGAGATAAATAGGAAAAAAGATGGCGCGGAATGCGAGATATGAATAATCAGCGGCAACGAACATGGACGAGGATCGAAGGAAAATCGATTATCGGGGGTTCGAAGGATTGTACCAATAGCTAGGTCTGGGGGATGATAAGAGGTCTTTGGTTAATCGAGGAAACGAGAGAATGAGAGAAAGAGAGGGAAAGAGAGAGAGAGAGAGAAGAATTAAAAAAACTTCGTTAAACCAACGACTCGACTATTCCCGTACGTCTCCGCGTGCATTATCAACGGTCGATAAAACGAAATGGCCTGACATTCCCATAGCCACAACGCGACTTTCTGATATCCTAGACTTACGCCCTTTTGTCAATCTCTATATTCGACTCACTCGCTCTCTCCTCTCTCCTAATCGTTTTCCTCATCGCCTTCGTTTCTCCTAACTAGAAACTCGCCATTTTTCTCTTCTTTGCTCTTTCTCCATATGAAAAGTGGCCATTGCCACATTGAGAAAAAAATTCACGCGTCTTCGAGGGAACATTAATTCGACGGTGCTGCCACTTAGACGCTTCTGCGCGCGCGCCATCCCCACTACTTCACCACCCACTCATTCCCTCTTCCTTGATACTTTTGCTACCCTGCCAAAGTGAAAAAAGACGTTTTGCAAAAATACGCGCGCGCGCACACACACACTTTCGTATTCATATTTTCATTTCGTTCATTTTTTTCTCGTGTTTTTTACGGTCAAGTGAAAGGCGCTTGAGGAATTGACAACTGTCAATAAAATTCCAACGGAACAATAATTTACGGAATTTCTACCTTTGGTTTCGATTTGTTCACTATTTTCATTTTCCTACCCGTATTTTCTACAAGAAAGTGAAAGGTATCTCATAATTGACAGCTGTCAATAAAATTACTTCTGAAAATATAAGATAATATCTATACCTTCCGGTTTAACAGCTTCACTGTTTTTATTCTCCATCCGCCATTTCTTATCCGCAAGCAAACGGCTCTCAGGAATTTGACAGTTGTCAATGAATATTCCATTAAAAATAAAACTCAAGTTACCTTCAGATCCCTACGCTTTCACCGAATTTATTAAACGTACAACTTATCTCCGAAGGAAAGCGATTAGTAAAATTGACAACTGTCAATACAAATCCTCTCCGTTCTACAAATAAAAAAGTCAGCCTTCCGTTTCTGTTCTTCAATTATCTTCATCCTTCGCCTCATATTACTGATTCACGAATGTCGGTCATTGGAAAAATTGGCAGCTGTCAAAAAAAAAAAAATCAAAAACGAAAATGAAAATGGAACAATTGTTCCCTTTTTCTTGCTTCATTGCTTTATCCTCTTTCCATATTTCCTATCTACAAATAAGGGCCATACTAAAAATTGACAGCAGTCAACAGCATCCAATCCAAATGGAAAAGATCAGTCCAAAAGATAAGCAAACAACTCTACTTTCTCCACGATTATTATTCTCCTCAACGTACCCATCCCCAAGAGACGGTCGTAGGGAAATTGACAGCTGTCAAACAAAATTTCCATCTTAAATAAACGCGCAAAAAATATTAGTCCTTCGTCTCTGTTCATCCATCACCTTATTATCTTCCCACCATTCTTCTACCCGCACGGAAAATGCAATTGCAAAATTGACAGCAGTCAAAAATTATTCCACTCCTATAAAAAAGTGCAAAAATATCTACGTCCAGATTTGCCATTGGTATTTGTTTGTTGAGTTTGCAGACTGGCACTCGTACCTCTGTGTGTATATACGTACGTGTTTCTGCCCGAAGGAAGTTTGGGGTCCCCTTCCTTTTCTCCCGAAGATACGAAATATGAATTTCTCTTTCTCCCTCTCTCTCTCTCTCTCTCTCACTCCCTTAGTACAATATCGTTACTCCACCGTGTAACGACCACCAAACTCCCTTCGAGTATATCGACCTGTCATAAATATTCTCTCCCGTTAAATCCCGCGGTGAAATTTTCAACGGACGTTCTACAAAATAACTATACATGCACATTACATATATATATATATATATATATATATACACATATATACACATATTTATATCCATACTTCTGCACTCTGAGAACGTACGAAAAAGAAAAGTATGTAGGAAGAAAAGTAAAGAGTTCGCATAGATTTCCACGCAGATTTTGCATACTTCGAGTCCTTTCGGACCAATTCCCCCTGCTCTACGTCACTTTGCTTTGCTTCGTCCAATTCCCCCTCCGCCCTCTACACCGCGCCTCTCATTTCACCTTCGTCTTCTATCTTTTATGATATCCCTTCGAGCATACGGGACACAGGGAGGTAGGAAGGAAAAGGTAAGAAAAGAGAGCAAGCAAAAGAGAGAGAGAGAGAGAGAGAGAGAGAGAGAGAGATTCCGTCGAGAATGGCGATCGCGTATCTTCTGGAGCTCGCGCACCATCGAGAGCTAATTGCCGTACGCGTGGCGTTTTTTTTTTCGTCTTTTTTGTTCCCCCTACACTCACACGCGCGCGCACTCTTTCTCTTTCTCGCTCACTCACTAACACACGCGTGCAAGTATTCACGCGTACACATAAATTGATACGTACTTATACATACATGAGTAGACACGCTTGCAACCATCCCCCCCCCCCCCCCCCCCCCCCCCTCGCTTTCCCCCCCCCCCCCCCCCCCCCCCCGCGCTCCTTCGTTTTCCCTCGCCATCGTGCAAATTTCTTTTTAATTGTTGCTCGAGATCGTCGAGACGCGAGGCTACCGTGGTCACGAGCCTGCGTCGTTCGATACGTGTGCGCAAGTGTGTTTATGTACAGATACGTGCGTAGAAGCGTGACTGCACATGCGCGAGCGCGGGAGATCCGTCGAATACCAAAGCGTCTCACCAGGCGGCGCTGGCAGCAACTACGATCCACAGCGGAGGTATGGACAACCATAGTGGGTAGAAAAATGTTATCCTCGTATACTCGAGACGACACGACTTTTCTACCTTCTTTCACTAGTTGATCCGGGAAAAAATATCCGCCTGAGAAAAAGTGGGGGTAAATATTTTTTTGGAAAAAATTGAACGCGATTGCAGGGTGTGATTTGTTTTTTTTTTTCTTTATAATTAAAATCTGGCTCCAATAAAAACAAACCTAAATTTCGGGAGAAAAATTGATGGGGCTGCATAATCCTGCATGAGGTTTTTCGTTTATTGAGGTCATTAGATGTCACGTGGTAGAAGGGGGCAAATATTGGGATTGAAGATTAGAGGGGTTGGAAAATGCAATTGCGGCGATACTGGGAGCTTTACTTATTGCTCGGAGAAACACATCGTCCAAACCCAAACAAGCCCAAACATCGCAAGGTAATATTTAAGGATGCTGCAATACGCAATCTCGAAGTATAATCAATGATTATTTTCATCGTCGCTAAAATCGAACAATCCCGAAACAAACCGGAATACCGCGAGAGAAAAATTTAAGGGTCTCAAGGGGGGCAAACTCTTATTTTATTCCCCTGTGGCAAAGTCCTTCCTTGTCCTTTTAGCTTTTAATTTTCTGGAATTAAAGTCGAGCGTTCGCGTTTCGAGGATGCATTTGTTTGTTATTCTTTTTGTTTTCCGGTTTTTTTTTAAGGCTCGTAAGTGAAGGGGGCTAGGAAGGTCGAACTTGTCCGAGTGTCTCCATGGGATGTTTGCTCGTCGAGTTGTAGTCTCGAATGGCCCGCGACGGAGTTGCCTGCGGTTTTTCCGACGCGAGAGAGCACCCAGCGGGGCGACGGGGTTCCACCGCCCCCCCCCCCCTCCCTTCTCCCTTCAGCCACCACTGATGGCTACAACGCTGATTCCTACGCGTATCCACTCCTCATTATCCGTATCGAATTCTAATCCACGAAAGGGATTAATCGCGAATGGGGACTGGTCGTGATTACGCCCTTTTACGTATGACGAAGACTGCACGGGACGAGTAGTCGCTGATACAGCGGATGATCGGAGCAGGCGGGTGGGGGATCGTCGTCAAGACGCGTGTACACGTTTGCGACGAAGTATCAACACGCACGCACGAAAGAAACCCCACCCAAGATCATCGACGTGTAATCGGTTGTTAAACCGAAGCCCTCGTGGCACCCTGGGTTGGAAAATGTATCGGACGTACAGAAGGTCAAAGAAATGATATTGCTCGAAGGTAAGAACGTCAGAGGTCATTTGAGGATCGAAGAGCTGAGTGGTTTGATCAAGAAAGGGTGATTGGTTTAACGTTGATATTCGGATGATTCGCTGTCGGATTAAAATATGAGAAAACAAATTGGTTTCCGTATTTGACTGATCGAACCAATCGAGTCATTGTCCCAAGGCGCGATGGTTCGTAACGCGACTCCAGCAATGATCTAACTCAAGGAAACAAAATTTGAATCGTTGAAACAGTGCCACACAAATTTCAATGGAGTTTGGGACGATGAGCGATATTTAACCTCATATGAGGTTGATCTTGATACGGAATGAATAAAATAAGAATCCCTCGCTTATCAGCCAATTCTTACTTAAGCTCTTAAACGCACTTATTTTTCTGACGGCACGTCAATTTTTCGGACGGGATTCACGACAAAGTGGATACCGTCGTCAGCAACGTTGCACAACCATTATCTCGTCACGCTCTCCGTCACAAATGGCTATGAGTTTGCCGGTGAGGGGTAGCCGGGGAACCAATGCTTACACAGTTACTCGAAGACCGGTCACGGGGTGACGCGGAACCCGACAGTTGGAAGAAAGACACACGTGTGTCTGGTGGAGAGTATTAGAAACCGTCCGAGCGATAGTGCAATTCCAGTAAGTGCGATCACATTCGAGAACGGACAGACACAGAGACTGGCGCACGCACACACGTGGGAATACATCGAACGCTGATAATACCACGTTGCTTCATTCGCGAGAAGCAATTACCTTGGCGGAGCGTTGCTTCGTCGTTGCGGTCGTCGTCGTCGTCGTCGTCGTCGCGGTCCGCGAGTCTCCTAGTCTTGAAGGTACCTTGCGTAACGAGATGACGAGGTGGCGGCTTGCATGGAATGATAACGAGAGACAATGACAAGTATATACATATATTACGAACCCCCTCCAACCCTCTAACCTGTCACCCCTTAGCTTTGATCGCAAACGCACCAACGCGGACTCGAATTAACGTAACTGCCGTTCACCATTTCCGGCATCGCGCCGTAATCTAGCCTCGTTATTTAATTTCAATCGAGAGAGAGAGATAGAGAAGAAAAAAGGTCTGCGCTCAAGCAAAAAAGAAAGGCGCGAGGAGGAGGAGGAGGAAGAAGGATAGAGTAGGTTGGATTCTTAGCTGGTCACGTGCCTCGACAATTAGAGGAGACACGAAGGCTTCGAGGAGCGTTATCTAGACGTCGACTTTATCTTCGGGGTACTTCCGTCGCACGGAGAATCATCTCTTCGCCTTTGGAATGTCCATCCTGATGGCTCCTTGCGACTGATTCCCTTGAGACCCTTAGATGACACGAACACACTCTCTCCATACCTCTCTCTCCCCCTGTGTTTCGATTATTGCACTCGGGAAATCATCCGAGAAGTTGTTAACTCTCAGCCGAGTCACCAGAGTTTCGGGTTACGTGGGAAGAAAGGATAGACCACTTGTAGTTCATCTGGTGAATCTTATCAATCATTAGTCAAGTGGATCTCAGACTTTAAGGTCTTCCAATCGTGTACCCCAATGAGCCTAACCATATCTGTTGGAAAAACACGTTTTTTCGGTTAATGGATGTTGATCGGACGGAAACTTTTCTGTTTATGGGGCTATTGGATACGAGGAGAAAAGGAGTCATTGCACAATAAGGTGAATCGTATCCTAGACCCGAGGTTCTGTATTCTAAGAAGATGTGGCTTTCTAAGAAGATGCAGAATCCTGTAAAGGTTCTAGATGATGGAAAACATCTGCAGCGTGGATCAATGCTGTGGCCTGAAAAATATTCCATCTTAAGCAGTTGCTGCTGTCTTGGGAACATGAAACATTTTAGGAAGTTGCTACGTCCTAGGAAGGTACAATATCTTAAGAAGATTCTGCATCTTAGACAGGTGCAGCATCATAGGAAACTGCTGCGTCATAGGATCATGCAGCCTAGACAGATTTTGTATGTTAAGGAGATGATCGAACGTGGACAGTTGCTGGAAACTGGGAGAGTACTACAGCTTCGGAAAACAGTCCGAAAAGATGTTGCATCCTGACAGGCTGCTGGGTCTTAGGCAGTTGTTGCGTCTTGGGACGACGCTATAACATAAGGAGATTCGTCCTAGAGAGATCTAGGCTAGGGAAGTACCGCAGCCTGGAAAGATGTCGCATTTTGAGAGGATGCCTAGATCTCAACCAGATACTACATCTTGAAGAAAAAAAAAAGCTACGGAGAAAATGCTGCGGCCTAAAACGGTACCAGGTCCTGAGAATCTGCTGCAGTCTAAGATCTAGTAAAGCTGTTTCATCCTACAATCTGGGAATATCGGTGGATCCTATGATCTAGGAAATCTGTCGCACCCTAAGACGTTAAAAACCTAGCGCATCTTAAAATCTGGTAAAGCAGTTGAACCAAGAAAAGGATAGTTGAGAAATATGCTATAATTCTATAATTACCTGGCACCAAACAAGCCAAGTTACGATCTTCTGGAATCATAGTCCTCGAACCCACCGCAACAGTAGCTACCACAAAAGCAGGACCAGGTATCAGCCATCCAGGCGCGTTATCCTCTGTATCTTACATTCCCGAGGCTAAGAGCAAGAAAGTTGACAACCCTAGGTCTGATGCAGTTGGGGCCTCGGGGCAAGTGAAGATTGAGAAAGAGCGTTCTGCGCCCGGTAGCCGTGGTATCTTCTTCTTCTTCTTCTTCGCGCGGTCTCGCATCAGTTAACGCACTGCCACGCGCAAGTTTGCCCCACGTGGAGGGAGGAAGCGGATGGAGGGGGGGAGGGAGGCTCGCTAATACGCGCGCGGCCAAGTACAGGAGCGAAAGAACATTGAAGCAAAAGAAGTTGCCGGTTAGTCCTAGCCTTAGCTAGACGATGATCTCGGCTGCGCTCGGAGTATGTTGGGGGGACCCCTACTGGCTTGGTATTCGCCCGTACGTGTGGATTCGTTAAGAGGCACGCGATGCAGTCGTTGTCGTCGTTTGCCGGCTGCTTATTCTCCCGGGTAGCTGAACCGCGACACACTATCGCGAGTGAAAGAGACCAGCAAAGGGAGGAGGAGAGAAAGAGACGGAGAGGCGAACTCGCGCTGGAGCTCACGCGCCACGAAAGAATGTCAAATGATGATTGGTCATCGCGGTGGCCAATGGGTCCCCGACTCAACAGCGAGTACAAGACGGTAGGTAGGCACCGTGTGTGATACGGCGCCGCCTCCTGGAGATGATCGGGGGCCCCCGAGGGGCTCCAGACGCGAACACACTTATATACCTTCGCTCGAAGACTTTTCATTACAGCCAAGCCTATCTCTACCTATCTCGATATTCACGTACACATGTAAAATGTACATTACCAGGTACATGTACTCTGCGAGCTTGGTATACCTCGGACCCGCGTCTTTTACACCCAACAGCCTCCAGCCGTGCAAAACGATAGACCATTCCATCCTCGTGTTCCTCTCTGCCCACTCTTCTTCATCCTCTCCGATTTCATTCCATTCCATATGGATACTTTTGTCTGTAGGTGCTTTCATCAAGGTTTTTGGTACTCGTCCGATCTGAGACTCGACGAATCCAACATAGAACCATCGAGATAACGCTACGGTCGACACTTTCGAATTCAGTTGTCTTCATCGATTCGAATCATTGCGGCAACCGATCCACCAATCCGAGATAAATCCAACGTATCTTCGAACGCTGAGTAGCATGGGTTCACATCGATGGCGTTCCTCCACCCTAGGGAAGTTCAGGGCCCAGCTCTTAGTTGGCACTATCCAACATGATCACTCCATCATTCCCTGTCTTATCTTCCACGATCGACAGCGGCTATGAGACGGTGACCACCAACGTGATCAACCGAGCCATCAACCTTCGAGGCGTTTGTTTGGGTTTACCGATCTCTCTCCGTGATGGCAGGTGGGCCATCAATGACGTCCATCGCACTCTCGGGGATAGCCACCAGGCACTCTTCTTTACTAGTAAATAGCAGGGAGATCTGTTGATCCGGATCTTGGGGTGGAGACACTCGTGATGTCTTTTCGTCAGAGACTGAGATCTCCCCGCCACTTGCCCTCCCGTCGTGCAATGCATCAAGGAGAAATGCATGTAACTATGCGCTCCCATGTGATATCCAACGGTGGCACGGAGCGTATAAGAAGATTAAATTCTTCGAGAGCCACACGCATGAGATCTCTCCTCGAAGTACACTCCGGAACGGGTCTTAGGGCCCCAGAAATATCTATGTACATCCGATACCGTCCGTGGTTGATGCACTTGGTTAGACATTGCTCGGAGACTAGCCGGGGCTTGCTGGTGGTGGTGGCTCGTTCCAGGAGGGCTCCGGCCAAGCTTGCGTGGCTACCGATCTTGAGAAACTTTTGCGCGTGTATTTTTGCCGCTTGAGTCCTCGGGGCCTCTCTTCCGATACTCCGAACCCTCGGACCCCTTACCCCCCACCCTCACGGCCCCGATACCAAAGCGGCTTCTCTTTCCAGGCCTTCATCCTCTCGCCGTACGTGACGGTCATTCGGGATCGACCGATAAATAATTACCGATCGCTACCTCTTTGCCCTTCATCTCCCTCCGCGCCTTCCTCAACCCTCTCTCCCCTCACCGATCTCTCGTCCTCTCTCTCTCTCTCCCACTTTAGGAGAAGGGGTCTCACTTCTCCAGGAGCCAAAGATCCCCGCGTCCTTCGGTCCGGCGTTGCAACGAGAAAGGGACTCCGCAGCCGCAAGGGCCATTACGCGCACACACTCAAACACGGGTAATAACATTATACGAGCTGCGCACGTCGGGACCACCGGAGACTCCAGAATGGTTCCAGCCTACACCAAAGATCTCCTTTTTTTCCTCCATTCCCGAGCGCTTGGACTTCTGGACGATGCTGGAGAACCTACCATGAAATCCTAGACTCTGTTTCCAGCCTAATTTGGGATGGTAACTGCGGTTGGGCTTACGAAGGGAAAGCTATGCTGGAGAACGTTTCGCGCAGCTGGACAACTCTCGAAGTATCGCTTGTTTGAGCTCGTTTGGATTCGTAAGTTCTGGACGCTGCTGGAAAAACGACCCTGAAACTGGAATCTCAGTTATGAATCAAAGATGGGGTGGTGTCCTCCTTTGGGTTTGAAACGAGACAGCAGTTCTGGAGAACTCAGAGTCACTTGTTTGGGTTTGTTTGGGTCTATAACTTTTGGACAGCCTGGAACTCCAGATTGGATTAGGAGTTGATAATAAGATTACAAACTTGTTCGGATTTGAGTAAAACATACTGTCCTGGAGAATACTTAAAAGGGCTGAAGAACTTGGGCGTTTCGAATTAAAAGTCTCCTGCGTTTGGGTATATTCGCCCTGGTTTCGATCGGTTACTTCTGAATGCAGTTGGAGGACTTTTTTTTGAAAATCCAGTCACAATTTCAAGCGAACATTCGGCTAAAGACCATATTTAGGGTTGAGAAAGAGAGAATGTTTGGTTAAAATGAGCGGCTGGAGAAATCGTGCTTGAGGAACTCAAAGTTCCGCTTGTTTGACTGTTCTTGAAGGAAACGGAAACGCACTGCTGTGCAACGTCTGAGATGACGGGAATACCTGTACTTCTGGAACTTCCAGTCCCGGTTGTGGTCAACTTTTGAAGGTTTCGTAAATCCGAAAAATCGGCTTTCGTACCCAATTCGTTGATATCTGTTCCCCAATGAAAAAAAATGTCCAAACGCGACCAACTCAGCACGAAACATGTATGAGAACCGGTATCTGAAGAATTCTACTCGCCGGTGTTTTTATGCCATGATTTGGGAGATTCTTAACGAGCAACGCGAAAGATGAAACTCGAAGAGGCTTACATTTGATTGGGCTCGTTAAGATATGACCGATCGGGGTGATTCATTGACTGTAATGGAGTTACAAGCATGCGCGGTCAACCGGTTGTATCCACGTGCGTTTAATACTCATCAGGCTCATTGGAGTTCAGTCAATAGGACGAAAAAAGTGCATGGAAGCGTTTGGCAGTTGTACCAACGGCGTTCCGGACGAAAGTACCAAACGGCATATGTAAATTGCCATTCTTGATGCGATCAAACTATGCGGCAGTTATTAAAACGGTCAACATTCACAAACCCAGTTTCTATCAAGTAGGCTGACTGCGTAACGGCTGAAGACATTTTTCTCCTGCCTTTGAAGCCGGTTGGCCATCAACGTCCTTCGATGACAGGATGGTCCGGTTCTCCAAGGTTCAGGATCTCCTTTCATTTAGCGATTACGCGAAGGCCCTACAACGGTCTTCCAACGATAACTTCCATCATCCAAGGAAGCTTTGACCGGTATGTCCGGTTTCCCACGAACGGGCACGTGGAAGAGTAAAGATTGTCGAACAATGTCCAACTTCACATTGTCTACATCCTACCGGGATATTCCCAAAGGAGTCTTTACTCAGCAGCAACCTGGAAATCCAACGAATCATCATTGTCTACCGAATACAGCCAACGAACAACCGCCTAGGATACTCCTCGATGATGGCATCTCCGGGATGAAGGTATGGCCGTGCGAAAGGTCATTTGGACACTGTCCAGACTCACCCCCGATCAGGTTTTCGTTCCCACAGTTGGACTTTTCGAATCCTGCAGATGTCCAGTCGAAAGGGGGATGCGCCGTGAAGTAAAAAGGAAGTAGCACATCGGATGGTCATCGCGCTGGTCAAAGTTCATTGTTGGCTTGGACAATCATTGGGGTACCCGTAAAAACCTGTTCTACCGGACCATTCGCCTCCAGCAACTGTTCCGACACTTTCGTCACTTGTACAGGGCTAGCAAGTTCCTCGGGAAAGCTCAGGTGCTTGGGTTCAAAGTGGGAAATCCTGATGACGTCTTGGCATCGCGTAATCGGAGGCCTCCATTGACGGAGGCTATCCCGCTATTCCCAAGTTCCCCTGCGGGTCATCGTGGTTATTCGAGAAACCGGATTTCAGGATCACTCCCGATGAGTCGCGGACCTAGCTATTATTTATGCGGCTGCCCACCAGCCGGAGACCGAGACGGAGGGAAGTAAGGGCACTGAAGGGCGAGAAGGGCCGTTCTCAAGTACGAGAGAGACTGAGAGAGAGAGAGAGAAAGAGGGATTGTTGACGAGACTGGTCAGGCTGGTAGGGTGTCTTCGGGGGATTCCCCGGAAGGGTGAAGGAGAGAGCAAAGGGCGCGAGCAAAGGGCGAGCGAGTGAGAGGACGATAGGAAAGAGCGAACCGGCCAGGATGACCCTCGGAATCCGGAAACTTGCTAAACCGGATCTATTGGTCAGTTTCATGGAGGACAGTCCCGTTTTACACCCTTCAACCCACAGGTCATATCCCAGCCAATTCCCAGGCTACCAAAAGAGCTCGAGATCTCGAATAAACCCATTTGGTTCTCGACTGACTTGCGCCCTTTTGCTTCCCTTCGCGATTACTTCGCGAGGAAGTGCTCCGATTTATCGCAGCCCTTTAGCCACTTGCGCCCTTTTACCCTTCGTATTCTACCGTAATTTTGCAAGTTTAGGGTGATCTTGTCCACGATCTCCGCCCTGGTCAACCCATCGTACTTGGTGAGAACTGGACACCGGCTTCACTCTCAGACTGACATCGGGATAGCAGAACAGGGAAGATTGGCAAAGGGTGAGCAGTAGCAGAATGGAGGGAAGAGCGACAACTATGGATTGATGAAACGGTGAAAAAGTTGATGAAAGGAGAACTTCCTTATTGTTTGACATTGTCAACGTTTCTTCTTCTTCTTTTTTTTAACGTATTTCCGATCCTTTCGTAAATAAAATTATACGAGAATAATCGTGGAAAATTTCTGTCCATTGAGACGGATCGAACCGAATGAGCTTTTTGTATTTTATTTGTTTTTATTTATTTATTTGTTGAATTTGGTTTATTTTGTAACATTGAGATATTTAGATTTCACATTCTAATATGATTTTTCAATACTTTCAATTTTTACATTTGCACCTGTTAATTGTGTAACATTTTTTTTTGTATATTATGAAATATTATAAAAATATATAACTATCACTTTATTCTAGCCACACCCTTGCATGTTTTTACGTTTTCTGCTTTTTATTTTTTTCCTACTTTTTTCTCTACTTTTCGGTTTTTTCGGCTGAGCATCGCTTTTAGATTTTGTAT
Source organism: Ophioninae sp. A BG-2022a (assembly GCA_030523105.1). NCBI lineage: Eukaryota > Metazoa > Arthropoda > Insecta > Hymenoptera > Ichneumonidae > Ophioninae sp. A BG-2022a. Next base: position 9,092 of record JAPYZI010001968.1, on the reverse strand, counting down.
TACACTTGAAATATCATGCTTCAATATTTACAATGAATATTTTGTTTTTTTTTATCAGAGGAATTAAATTTAGTTATTTAAATTGAGATTTCATTGGATGGATATTAAAAAACTGCTAAACTTGTTGACGATTTTGCGAATTATGATTCTTTATAGAATAACGATACACGAACTATTCTCGAATTTTTTACTTAATAACTTCGTTGTTATAAACATACGAATTTAACACGGTTTATGGGAAAACAGTTTTTACAGTCGTTAATGATTGCAAAATCGATATAACTATATCGCTGAAAATTCTGCAAATATTAGGTTTGGAAATTATTTCGTAACTTTTTTGTATTTTCTTTTGTTTCATAACGATTTTTTTGTTTTTTAACAAAGTTTATAACATTAATTCGAAGAAGCTTTTTCTCTGCTCTACGAAACTGTGCTAATCGTCTATTTAAGTAATTTAATTTTTTATTACTTTCGAGCCACCAATTTAATAGAATATTCCGAAAATATATTCGTTTTTTTTATTTATTCGTTTATTAATTTGTTTTTGCTTTTTATTTTCGCTTATTAATACATTCGTGGCCCCGTGTGACGAAATATCATCAAAACGACGCGCAACCCTAATTAAAATTGTTCTCTCGATGTAATATCGTGCCACCTTTCCCTCTCGCCCTCCCTCTCCCTCACAATACCGTAAACGTAGATCGTGTTGTATGTAACTCGTGAACGACTATATATCTCCTGACGATGTATAAATTGCGCAAGTTATAGTCGCTGAATTTATGGCTTTGTCGCGGCCACTTGTGAATCTTCGAACTTTAAACGCACCACGAGAGCCGCTTTCGAAATACGCGCGTATTAGCATACACATGTATACACGAAAAAAAAAATAAAAATAAAATTGTAAAAAATAAAACGAAATTTTTAATAAAAAAAAAAACGTAGAAATTGAAGAAAAAAAAAAAACGACTTCTAAAAATCCGCATACCCCTCCTCCGTGATTTTATCCGCTCGTCGAGAGACTTCTGAACGTTGACGGCTATTTCGACGGGCCATCAATCCACGAGTATAAAAAGATAAAATTAGACAAAAAAAATTCAACGGATATCCGTCTTGAGACAATAAAAAACATCCGATTTAAAAATAAAATAAAAACAGTGTATAATATTTCATCAAGCTAAAAACAATAAATTAAAAATATTAAAAACGGTAAACTTGGACAAAAATTTGCGGAACACAGACCAGTTGGAATGAAATCAAAATTACGATCAGCAAAAAAAAATAAAGCAAACAGAGTAGTGTGTTTCGAAACATTCAAAAATACAAATTTAAAAAATTACTAAAGACAATTAAAATCGTTAAAAAATCCGGCTTTGCCGAAATCCTTCAAAAAATTGAAGTTACGATTGTGAAAAAAAGAGAGAAGTTTACGATACTAGGAAAAATAAATAACAAAAATCGAAAAAAAAAAAAACATTTAAGGAACGCAAAAATCTATCCCAATTTTTGAAAAGTTCAAATTTACAATATTCGCAAAAAACAAGATAATATGATATATAAAAATAAATGAATAAACTTCGAAAAAAATCAAACACGTGAGAATTGGTTTTTTTTTAATTAAAAATCGGCTTACTCCTCCTCCGTGATAATTTTCGGTCGTAGAGAGATTTCTGGGCGGTGACGTCCACTTCGGCGTGGCACCAACCTACGAGAGTAAAAAGTGAATGCTAAAAAAAAAAAAAAAAAAAAATCACGGAATGCCGAAATCGAGCCCAACACGCCAAAACAAAAAAAAAATTGAAGCTACGATCGTCAAAAGACGTACCAACTAAAATTGGGAAAAAAAAAGTTGAAAGATAAAAAGAAAATAAAAAAAAGCATAGTATCAAATGCAAATAAGATAAAGAATAATAAAAATTTGAGAAAAATGTTGGAAATAAAGAAGGAGAGTCGCGTCAAAAAAGAAACGAAGGTGTATCATGGAGGGGGAAGCGAAAGGGAAAGGGGGGGGGTGGGTCTAATATAAAAAATACAAAAATAATACGAAGAGGAACTCGGAGCCATCGCGTTAAGTCAGGTCATGTTATGGGCTTATCTTGGGGCCTTTACGAACACAAAACACACTTCTTCTCTCTTTGGGCCCTACGTGAATAGGATTACACTCGAGGTTGAGGGAGGGAGACAAAAAAAAATGTTGTTTTGGTTTTACTTTTCCTCGTTTTTTTTTTTTTTTATTTTCATCGTATCATTCGTTTTTTGGCTTTCCAAAAGAGACCCTGCTGTCCCATTCCAATTTTTTTTTTTCTCACTCTTTATCTCTTCTTTTCTTCCATTCTCGATCTCTTCTCGCTCCAACGCTCGGAACTTCCACTTCACTTTGGTTTGCCTTTTCCGTCGTTTTTCTTATGTTTTTTTTTTCTCTTTTTTCTTATACGCACGATGAGGAGGGCGAGAACGGGAAGGATTTAATTTATGGAACGATTTTAATGCCTAAAAATACAGCGCAACTCGACGGATACGACTACGAGATTCCAAAGTCTCCTCTTCCCCCTCTCCCCCCCCCTCCCCCCTGCACCCGAACTCTCCTCGTTCTCTCGCTCTCTTACATGCGAGAGGGTTTCCGCGCCATCTTCGTGTGATATAAAAAATCCAATTTAATCGAGGTCCCGAGGAATATTGCCGAGAGCCCCGAGAGTAACCGACAGCCGCGGAATATCGCGCGGTTATGGGGAATTTCACGTGAAATTCACGAATCTACAGAAATCCATGGTTTCCTCATCATCGCTACGTTCGTCGTCGTCGATGTTGACGGAAAACCACGCGAACGAAACAAGTTTCGTATTTTTTTTTTATTCCTTAAATGGACATCGAAAAATTGACAAAATATATTGTTTATATTTTCATTTTATAAACATAATTACATTTATCAAAATAAAAATCATATTTCGAATTTTTATTGAAACAGTATTATTATTATCGTTTTTCAAATTTTTTATATAAATAAATACACAATGTTATTTCTAACAAGTAAAAACACAAATATTTAAAAATTGTTATTAGTATTAATGAATTCTTATAGTTGTTATATTATTTAAACAACCATTATGTTATTATTAATAATATAGTTTAATTTTTACTACTATCATTATTATTATTATTATTATTATTTATTATTATTACGAACCCTGAAATTTGAATGATGCCCGTGTTCGATTCAAAATATTCCATAACGTGTAAAATACATGCACGTTTTCGTGTTTTTCAAAAAATCTTTGTTGAATTCATTTTTTTTCAAAGCGGACAATTTTTGTTTTCATTTAGTTCAAAATTTAACGAAGTCCCATGTATCTTCAGATTCTTCCAAACATTTTGGCATAGTGAAACGAGTATACATAACGAATCGGCCTGCCTTGGTATTTATGGGTGCTGAAAACAACGTTGGGCGACGAGGATTAATATTAATAGTATTTTAATATCGATATTAATATAACAAATTTATTGTTGTTATTTAATTATTACCGCTAGTATCATACTGTATCTTCTTTCATTTACTATTATTATTATTATTATCATAATAATTATCATCATTATTATATTTAATATAAATGATTAATAATATTAATATAATTGAATTTTTTATACATCTGTATTATGGATGTTAATGTATATTATTTTTACTACAATAATCTATAGTAAATTATAAAACTGTTTACGATAATAATTATTATTAATGTATTGCAATAATGATTATTAATTATAATTGAATTATTATTTTTATTTTATTACCATAATAATTATCGATACTCAAAATATTATTACTAGAAACTCACCACGTGAGGAATATCTGCGAGTAGTACGATTATCAAATTTGTACAAAAAAAAAAAAGAATAAGCTTAGTCTGAGAATTAAATCGCTCGTGAGAGTTCGAAAATAATTAATCGAACGTAGAACGAATTTTGACGACGGGAGAAAATTTCCATCCGATATACGTTGAGTGCTACTCGAAACAAAAATTACAGAAAAAAAAGACAACTAAATGTCTCAGTCTGGAATTTCTCGTATTCGCAGGCGGTTTAGAGGTGGTTAAAGACTTCGGTTTAGTACGATCCCGAACGTCGAATCTCTTCATTATAATCTTGCATCGATATTGGTTCGACTTTTGCCACGATCGCGACGGATAATCTGTAGCTCTGGAGGTTGAAGAAAAAATCCCGAGACACTTCTCTCCGTCTCTCTCTTTCTCTATCCCTTTCTCTTTTTAGTTATCACCAGAGGTCGCGTGGTTTGATAATTATCATAGTGAACAACAGGCCTCAGAATTCATCATGATCATATTTTTAAATTCATGCGAATGTGTTTGGGTTTCCTTGGTTTGCTTGGGTTTGTTTGGATACAGTTTGGATACGTTTTAGTAGCCCAAACAAACCCAAACAAATTTATGCGAATGTGTTTGGGTTTACTTGAGTACGTTTGAGGTTCGTTGGTTTCGTTTGGGTTTGTTTGGATACGTTTGTTTGGGTTCGTTGGAATTCATCATGGTCGTGATTTTTTTTTAAATTCATGCGAATGTTTTTGGGTTTACGTGGTTCGTTGGATTTACTTGGTTCGTTGGGTTTACTTGGTTCGTTGGGTTTACTAGAGTATGTTTAGGGATCCTTGGATTTGTTTGGGTTTGTTTAGATACGGTTTGGTTAAGTTTGAATAGCTCAAACAAACCCAAACAAAAACATAAGAATGTGTTTGGGTTTACTTGGTTCGTTGAATTTACTCGAGTACGTTTGGGGTTCCTTGATTTCGTTTGGGTTTGTTTGGATACGTTTGTTTGGGTTCGTTGGAATTCATCATGGTCGTGTTTTTTTTTAAATTCATGCGAATGTTTTTGGGTTTACTTGGTTCGTTGGGTTTACTGGAGTACGTTTGAGGTTCCTTGATTTTGTTTGGGTTTGTTTGGTTGTGTTTGGGTTCGTTGGAATTCGTCATGGTCGTGTTTTTTTTAAATTCCTGCGAATGTGTTTGGGTTTGCTTGAGTACGTTTAGGATTGCTCGGATTCGTTTGGGTTTGTTTGGATACGTTTGGATAACCCAAACAAACCCAAACAAATTCATGATAACGTGTTTGGGTTCGTTGGAGTTCCTTGGTTTCGTTTGGGTTTGTTCCAATACGTTTAGGTTTGTTTGGGTTTTTTTTTTATTTATATGGGTTGATTTAGATTTGCTTGAATTTGATTTTTTGTTTGTTTGGGTTCCATTGGATTTATTTGGGTTCGCTTGGATTAGTTTGTATTTATTTTGGTTTCTTTAAGTTTGATAAAGTTTTTTTTGGATTTGCTCGAGTCCGTTCGAGTTAGTTCGGATTCCTTATGATTTTTTTGGGTTCGATAAGTTTTTTTGAGCTTCCACGAGTTTTTTCGACTTATTTTGGATTTGTTTTCGTTAGTTTGGGTTTGTTTGGGTTTGATACGATGTATTTGGACTTGCTCGAGTTTTTTCGAGCTCTTTAGGAATTGTTTAAGTTCGTATCGTTTCTTTATTTGCATATGGATTTACTCTATTTTATTCGGATTCGTAAGGATTTATTTCAACTTGCCAAAAGAATTTTTTTTTCTTTTCTCTTGTATGCACTTTTTTTTCAATGCGCTTCGACGATGTTTATATCTCGTAAAAATTTGATACAAATATGAAAACGCTGTAAATAACACGAAAATTCTTTTTTACATGAAACAAAAGTGCAAATTCTACAAAAAATAAATAAAAAAAATTAAAAAAAAAAATAACAAAAAAAAGAATAAGAAAATCGAGAAAAGTTTGATTTTTCGCACCGAGCTTCTCGATAAGTCGACGAGCGTGACAAACGTGTATTTTCCTTTTGTACGGATGGGTCGTATAAGTTGTGCGAAATAGCTCGGTCGATATGGTAGGTTACGTACAGGGCTCGTAAAGCTGTCGACGACTACATCGAATCGACGAGCATGCGACGACCAATCCGATAAATAATCGATTCGATGTTGTTTCAGAGCAAAAGAGAGACGGAAAGAAAAAGAGTGGGGGAAAGAGAGAGAGAGAGAGAGAGAGAAGGGAATACCCCAGTAAATCATTTCCATCTCTCTCATTCTTTCCCCTTCTTTTCTCTCTCACTCGTCTTTAATTTCTCTTCTCCCCCCCTTTCTCGTTCTTCTCCAGTTTCTCTCTCTCCTTCGATCTCTCAGTTATACAGAATTGCTCTCGTTGTCCGAGGATTATACGGAGGCTTGTGTTGAAGATATGTGGAGTAGGCGCGACCGGACGTCGCCTCGATCGCGTTTTACACGCGTATGATTTTTTTCATTTGCAAAAAAAAAACAAAAAAAAAAAAAACAAAAAAATTATACGAAAAACAAAAAAAGACATCGAGTCACGAGAAAATCCTCCGGCGATACTGTTGAAACGCGAAAACGGTAATGCGCGATGCGGAACACCGAAAGCTCGTAAATAAATCGTAAACACAGACTAAACAATAAATATTGTTTTAGAAATGTTCCACTATTAACTATATACTAAATATATTATCCTTGTTACTGTTATACTTTCCTAGTTATTTTTATCTGCATATTCCATTGTTATAATTACTATTATTATTATGATCGCCATTAGCGTTTATGAATTGTAAAAATGATTTCGCAACTATGATGACTATATTTATCGTGCTCATTTTTTTACTTACCAACAATCATAATCGCACGAGAAGCCGATTATTATCAACTTCGCCATATATCGATACAATCATTAATTATATATTTTTTTCCATCGAATATTAATTACAAAATTATTTGTATTCACATGTAACATATTTATATAATTAACAATGACGTAATACTTCCATTAACGACACCTTCGTTATCATCGTCACTAACGTCGTTATCATCTTGATCATCAATATTATTATTTTTTTTTTATCGTGGTAAAAAGTGGGGAAAATCTGTTGTTATTATTATTATTTTTTTATCGTGATAAAAAGTGGGGAAAATCTGTTATTATTATTATTATTATTATTATTATTATTATTATTATTATTATTATTATTATCATCATCATTATGAATCACTTTTATGCAGAACAATACATCAGAGCACGCTTGAAGGTCATTGGCCGTTGAGGACAAAAATAACCTCTTTGACCATTAAACACCCCATATGCATATCTATATACATATATACATATAAAAGGAGTGCGTGAGCGGAAAACGCTTGCACCTCTTAGGTGTAGGTGATAATAGCAACGGAGGCCTCAAGAAGCTCGCTGGAGAACATATATCGGAAAGGTGGAGTCGTGAAAGGACGAGAGAGAAAGAGAGAGAGAGAGAGAGAGAAAGAGACTGGCGCAGAACGGTTATGTTTTATGATTTACGCTCTCTCGCGCGGATTGGACACGGCGCGTCCCACCTGCGCATGCGCGCCTGGTAAGGCCGGCATCGTCGTCCGCGACCGATGGCAATTTGCGGCGCGTATTCCTACATAGATAATAATAAAATACAGCTACGTTATGATGTATAGAGAAGCGTACGAGGGCGCATGCGCGTTTGCGGGTATCCCCACTCCCCTGGCCGAGCCGCCTCGTCTCGTCGCCGTGGAGACGCGAACGCGCGACTTATCGCGCCTAGATCTATCGCGCAGGCGGAGCGCGCATGCGCGACTGATCGCGACTAGATCTATCGCGCAGGCGATGCGCGCATGCGCGACTCGTCGCGCTTAGATCCATCGCGCATGCGCAAAAAATAACGCAACGGCGCATGCGCACGAGTGTCCTTTGATTGACAACGTATCGATGCAAATCGACGCGAAAGCTTGAAAAAATAAATACGCCCCATCGTGCGTTTGCTTTATCGAAACGTTTTTCGTTTCCTGATAACCTCAAATATTTTCATACGAAGTATCAAACCAACGTTGGGTATTTATTTAAATCTTCGTCGTACTTGATTTTGGGACCGGTTTATCGAACTAGACGTTATAGTTGGGTTAACGCAACATCAAAAACGTAAATCATCGTGATAATGATATTTTTATTGGCCGTGGAATCGCAAGGATCGTTCCTTATCCGAAGTAACGGAGCGTGCCCCGATCGTCGAGTCGTCGTAAAACACGTCTGGTGGTACATAATAATCCGCGTGGCGCGGTTTGCGCCCGTTGATTGCGCCAGAATAGGTTAGGAACGTGGACGTCCTCGCGGCGATATCGGTAACTTATCGATCGAGATCGTGCTCCTCGTTGGGCTTCGACCAGCCTCTATCTCCTCGGTACCTCATCACCCTCCCCAATCCCCACACCCCTCTCCCTGTATCATCGATATACCTGAGGTACGGTGACTTTGGTAATGTTCGAGAGATTGCGGCGAGTTGTCACTTGAACTTGGCTACCAGAAAGAGCGAGTCGAGATATCGGCGAAGAGGAACACACCGGCTAGACTCCAGTTGTGTTCGCTTCGTGTTTATACTCGTTGCTATGGTGGGGGAAGGGTGAGGTGGGGGTTGGTAAGGGCAGCGGGTAGTACATAAGATCGGGTTGATGTCACGGGCCATTAAGTTCCACGTGCTATCTCACTCCCGTTCTTAATCCAGAGCGTGCTCTCCGCACCCACTTTCATCGTACTTCAGGCCCGGACTTCATTCGTTCGCCTATTCGTGCAAAACTATTAGATCCTCGTCCGTGCGGAACGAGAATGACCATTGGGTAATAAATAGTAGGGCCCATTTCTTGAATGGGCTCTTTCATTATTGGGCCCTTTCGTGTTGGCAATCTTCATTGATTGGATCTTCCATTGATTGGAATGTTTATTTATTAGGCCCGTTTCGTTGATTGGACCCGGAGTGGTTCTTTCGGGTATTCTTTCATACGCTTGATTCGAGATAATCGTTTATTCGTTAATATACATTTTTTATTGGCTGGAAAATTCTCGATTGAAAGCTTTATTGATTCGGAAGATTTTGATTATTTAGCCCGGAGTTTTTGATTTGGGACTCTTTTGATTTTATTGATTCGAAATAATCGTTTATTCGTTAATATACATTTTTTATTAGCTGGAAAATTCTCGATTGAAAGCTTTATTGATTCGGAAGATTTTG
>JAPYZI010001967.1:0-27507 GCA_030523105.1 Ophioninae sp. A BG-2022a | reverse complement strand
TTTTTGCGATTTTTCAGATGGACTTTCCGGGAAAACTATATCAGATATCGATACGAATCCAACGCCATTATTTAAGTTAGGCAAAAACCTTTTCCAAACCCCCCAAATGAATCCCCATAGCATACGGGAAGCTCACCCTACGACCTTTCGAAATTACGTGATTTTTGAGATTCCGAAAAAGTGGCTGGGGAGGTCGAAAATATTTTGTTTCCGTTTTAAAATTATTTAAAGGGTCTATTTGATCGGAAATTTTCTGCTGATTACGAATATGCCCGAGTTTTTGGCAAGAGTGCATATAATGATGGTAACAAAGACGGTCATAATAAAAATCGATGACAACGATAAGAAACGAGCACGATGACGGAAGCTTACTTTTCCTTTTGGGAATTAAATTCAGCGAGCAAGTGCTGCCATCTTCTGGTGACATTTTCAACGGTACTCTTTAGTTCGCTAACGTCCTCGGGTGATGACTTGGCGATTATTTCAGCGTTCAATCCGCCAATTTTGTTGATTGTTGACTGAATTTTGGCAACGTCCTGTTCGAGCCTGGTAACGAGGTTGAAAGCGTCCGCCGGATTTTCCGATTCTTTCTCAAAGCCCTTCAGGGCTTCCTGAAACTTGTCCAAACGTTCGAAAACGTTCCAGCAAGCGTTGCTAAGATTCTTCCATTTCTCGTTGCACTTTGTCCAACGAGCGTTCCTCTCGTTGTAACGACGATTCACGTCGAGCCAATCGTCCCGTAACTTTTCGGTCACTCGCCGGATCGGCTCGGCTTGTTCCTTCTTGAGAGTCTTCGTACTGCTCTCGCACAAATAACCCATCTCGTCGATACTCGGCTTCAGAATGTTCAACGCGTTGCTCATCTTCTTCAGGCATTCCTCCTGGCTCGGAAAAAGCTCGTACTCTTTGCCGCTCAGGGGCGTCGAGTTCAACGACCTCGAGATCGTCAATATCGCGTCTCGCAGCTTGCTCGCCCGCGACGCGAAATCTTGCGCGCTTGGACCTCCGATGTCCTGGAAATTTCGAGAGACGAAACCATTTTTTCAAACATTCCAGTATTTTCGTAAGTATTTAAAGAGACGGCTTTTGTAAACAACAAAATTGCAGCTTTTTACCTCACGTTTTTTACCAACATTAAAGAAGACTTTAAAAAAAGAAATTCCGCAATTTTTTACTTCATACTTTTATAATACTAAAAGAAGACATGTAAAAAAACGCATCTTTTTATCTTAAATTTGTAGAAATATAAAAGAGGCGTTTTTAAAAAAGCGAAAACCGCTCTTTTTACCTCACATTTTTACAAATATAAAAGAAAACTTAAAAAGAAAAACCGTAACTTTTCAGCTCGTATATTTACAGATATAAAAGAATGAAATTTTATTATTTTCTTTTTTATCCTCCAATTTTTATTGTTTATAGAACCAAAAAATGTTAACTTGCATTTGAAAAAATATAAAATCAAATTTTGCGGTTCTTCTATTATTATATTTGAAAAAAATTAAACCACAAAATATTATTTGACATTTCGGAAAGTGTCACAAAAAATCACCGGTTAAAAAAAAAATCAATACGATAAAAAAAGAAGATAAAAGTTTTTTTTAATAAGTAAAAAAAAAACAAATAAAATAAAAGGATTTTTTGATTGCTGAATAATGTTTGTTTTCTTTGTTTTCTATACGTAATATTTTTGAAAATAGAATTTAATACAGAAAGGAGAAAGAATGAAGCGAATGGAAAATTCTTTCAATTTCTGAAAGTAGGAAGAACGAGGGAGGGGAAACAAAATCGCTCACCAGTTCGACTTTTTTGTCAGTAACGCGTTTATCCTTGTCTTTGCCACCGCTGTATCTCTTGAATTGCGAGCTTATCTCCTGCCATCTCGTGTTAATGCTGTATCGAACGGTTTCGGCGTATCCGACGTTTAATTTTTTGAGCTCGGCGCACAAATTGTTGAGGCTCTGTACTTGCTCGCGTTTCGTATCGAATTCCTCGGTGAAGCTCTCCAATTGTCCCTCGTAGTTGTTCGCTTGTTCCAATTTAGCGGGCACGTCCCGGAACCATTCCTCGAAATCGTCGATCAGCTTGTTGTACCGCTTGAGCATTTCTTCCGCTTTTTGCGACTGGAGGCGTCTCGCGTCCACCTCGCTCATCACTTGGTGCCATTTGCTTCGCAATTTGTCCTGATGATCGTTCTTTATTCTCTCCGCTCTTGAGGGATCCTTCATGTGGACCGTCATCACCAAACCGTCGCCACGACTTATCAGAGCCGCCGCATCTGGCGCCAAACTGCTCACCTCGCCTTTCAATACCTGTCGGAAAAACCGGAAGTCCCGTCAGCCTCAACATTCACGATTATTTAACTAGAATCGATTTTCGCAGATCGCCCATTTTTTAAATTGTCATCGAGTCTTTTTTTTTGGGGACGCATCGACGCAAGAGCTTCCGAACTTGCGGAAGTTTATTCTTTTGAGAATTATTACCGATTGCCGATTTTTTTTTATGTATATTGCCAATTGCTGTTTTTTTGCCGATTTTTCGATTACCGATCGCGTAATTTTTGGTAATACATCAATACACGAACTTCCGGAAGTTGATTATTTGTTGAAAATAACGATTTTTACGGATCCCCGATTTTTGCCGATTTTTTTTTAGCACGTTGAAATTGGAGCTTGCAACTTCCAGAAAGTTTCGTTTTTGTGGAAGATAAATGACGATTCCCGATTTATCGATTTTTGCCGAATAGTTATAAAATTAGCAATAAGAATAAAGGCGATGAAAAAGAGTCGCGATCGTACCTCGAGTCGTTTGGACGGATCCTTCTCATTGGCGATAGCTCCTATGGTCATCAGCATAACGTCCATTCGTCTGAGCATCAATTGAGCAGCTTGTTCGAACTCGATTATGCTCTTTTCGAAACCAGTTCTGGACGAGCCGACTGCGCTTCTCGTCATTCTGCTCGACTCGATATTTTGTTTCGGCGCCTCCTCTTGTTTCGTAATTTTTTGTCCAGAATGTGACGACGTTTTCTCCATGAGATTCTGAATACCCACCAAAAATAGACAAACAAAAATGAAATTCGACCACGAAATCATTCACGAAAATGAATCCAAGCGTACAGGCAAATTTTTGTTTTCGTTTTCCCTGGTATCCAAAATTGTTTCGATAATTTCAAAAAAAATTGCATTATTTATTTATAACATTTGAAATAATTATTCAAAGATTTTTAATAATATCAAGATTAATTCCTGTTTAAGCATTAATATTATTAATTCGTTACTCCATAATTAATCAGTTATTAATTAATCATATTGATTAATAACCGGTTAATTATGAATAAATGAAATAATAATTATAAATTAATAAAGATTAATTAATTAGTTATAAACTACAGTCGTTGATATATTCATACTTAACACGTCGATAGGCAAGTAATAATTTACATTGCAAATTAATTATTCGGCGCACGGTTACTAATTAACCCATTTTTTAAATAACTAATTATCGCTATTAATTATTCACGCATCGATAAATTATAACGAATTCATTGGCGATTGCTTTTATTTCCGTAGATATGATTTATATAAAATATGTTTAATTTTATCAAAACTAATTTATAAATGAAACAAAAAGTAATTAATTGGCCAAGCGAAATTTGAGGGTAATAATATCATTAGTATTTACAATTTCATAATTATTCGTGATTAATATTTATAATTTTATAATTGCTATTTATAATTTAAAAAATTATTAAGGATGTGATTTAATAATTAATATCGCGTGACGAAAAGTATTCGACTTAATATTTCACGAAATAAGAGTTGAATTTTTAGTTTTCTTAATTGTTTTCGGTGCCTCTTTCGATTTCTCCGATCGTTTGGGTTTTACCTTGTCCAAGAGGTGTACGTCTCGCATTCTGAGTCTCGTCTCGCCCTCCTCGTCGGAGCTCGAGCTACTACAAACATCGATTTCCGTATCGTCGGAAAAAATCAAAGGATCATCGGTTTCTTTGTCACTGCCGTAAAAGCTTTCGCAATCCTCGGTGGTGTCATCAACGGAGGCGGATCTTTTCGCAAAATTAGCGCGATTCCGCGCCGCCGATAATTCCCCGTTGTCCATGATGGCTGATTTTTCGTTTGCCGATTTTGAAGATTTTTCGCCGATATCTCGTTTGCCGATTTTGGAAGTTAGGGCAGGAGCGTTCGTACGAGGTTTACGATCGTCGAGTATGAGATACTCGGCAACGCTCTCGGAATCCTTCCATTTCGCGCAATCGTTAGATTCCGGATTTTTCCTGGCGGTCATTTTGTTACGAGGATTCGTCATTTTGTTGGAGCATCGGACGAGGCTTTTTCTCCGTAAAATCGGCTGCGAATGTTTCTTGGCGACTTCTTCCTCCACCCTTGGAAGATTCAATTTTTTAACGTTCCTCGGTGTCAACGGAGCGAAAGTTCGTCTCCGGGAGATCGGCAACGATCGTTTTTCGATGCCGATCGTTTTATCCTCGTCCTCGTCATCAACGGACTCGGTTTCGGTATCCTCGAGGATTTCGACTCTCTCAACGACTTGCGGCATCAGTTCGACCCCGAAATTCGCGATTGGCAAAACCACGTGATCGCTCGAAGAAGCGGAAGCGACCGATTTTACGATTTCCATTTCTCGCACTGCCACGATGTGAAACGGATTGGTCCGCGGGACTGGAGTCGTTTCTCTCGGTACCAACGTATTCGCCGACACCTGGGAGAAAAGCTTGCTGTTCTTCGAGAGAAAAAACTCGTCGTCCTCTTCGTCCGGTGATCGGGACGACGAAGAGGACGTTTCGAGGCTCCTCGCTATCGGCGGTTGCGACGCTTGAACAACGTCCGGTATCGAACTCATGTCCAACTTCCGGCGAGCCGTTCTGTCTGGCCGATCGACGCATCGATCCTTATTCATTTTCGCTGATGACTTTTTGCTCCGCATTGCCACCGCGATCGGTGTACTCTTCGGCGTTTTTGGACCCGATAACGAAGGACTCGGCTTTTTCTCTTCAAACGCCGGATTCAGATAGCCTATCCCGTAATCATCCTCATTTTCATCGTCGTCGTCGTCGTCTTCGTTCCGACTCAACGCGCCTAACTCGCGAAATCTCTTATCTGACAATCTACCGGTAGCGGACGTTAAGCAATCATCGTCTTCGTCGTCAATCTTGCACGAATCGTCATTCTCGACGTAATTGTCTCTCCCCTTGTTAACATCACCCGTACTGTACTTCTCTATCGTAATATCGTCAGTGTTCCTCAGTATCCGGGCCTGCGAAACACATCATCCTTCACTGAATCTTTCTTTTTTTTTTCTCGCGTCAAAACCGCCAGTCGTCAATCAGAAAAAAACAGTACGACGGAGGAACAATTTTTCAATGTAGCGTCGTTGGACGAAATCATCGAAGAACGTTCAAGATCGTTTCCCAAAAGGCTTCCTTTTCGTCTTTGGACAACCCAAACAAATACAAACGAAGCTAAAATGTTTTTTTTTTTTTCTAATTTTTTTATAACGAAAACAATAGAGATTTCTTTTCGTTTTTACAAACCGAAACAAAGCCAAACAGACCTCACTTCACATTTGGACAACCAGAATATACCCAAACTGACCATAAAAGCGTTTTCTTTTTTTTTTTTTCATTTTCGGACACCGATAACAAAGAGGGAAAAACCCTTCATTTTTTCAAAACCCAAACGAACCCAAACAAAACTCTTCGCATTGTGATTCAAGGATAGACGATAAAAAATTTGTGCCTTGACGTTTTATCGATGACTCGTCTACCGATTGTGCTTTCCGCGCCCAGAGGGGAAAAAAAAACGTAAAATAACCACAGAGCCGACAAGTTAGGTACAGAACAGAAGTGTGCTGGAGTGTTATTAATGGGATTTGATGATTGTACACGTTTTATGTATGTTTTACGCAAGAAGCCAGGCTAAAAATGAGTTCAAACCATGCGCTTCGTTTGTGTGCGAGTCAAGCGAATTGTGTCATCAATTTCTCTATTTTTCTTTCCTTTTCTCTTATTCCCTTAATTATACAATTTTCCTTTTCTTTTTTAGTGTCTCTTTCGTTTTTTTCCCAACGCCACCACGGAGAAGCCCGTAAACCGTTTACCTACGACAAAATTACGAAAATTTACACCTGAGTAACGTGTATCTTCGTCTCAATTGACGCTTCCTAAAAAGTTTCATTGTAATCCGTTACGAAATTTTTCACTAATAATTTTAATGTCATGTGTGCACGTGCGCCTTTTTTTCCCCCTCGGATCGTGATTGTGCAAACGTAAGAGTGATCGTTCAAGGGGAGAGACTCCGGTGCCAAGAAGAGAAGAGTAACGTGATTTATCTTTACCCTTATTCAGTCACCAAAACTCACGTACGTCATTATGCCTCTATTTCCATAGTCACAATATTATTATTGTTTTTATTATTATTATTATTATTAAATATTATTATATAACAATGCATCAATTATATTATAATATAATAATACTGTAGTAATAATATGACATATTCCGTCATGTGTCATTATAATATGTACATATAATAAAAATAAAATATTAAAAATTGGAGATATTCATTTCGATAGTATTATTTATATTGATCATATTTTATTGTTATTATATGTGACTATTTCCATAGTTACATTATTATTATTATTATTATTATTTTTGCTTAAAAATAAATATATATATATATATGTATGTACACGAGAAGTGGATGAGACAACGATTAGCCGGTACCGTTGAGAAGCGGAAGACACCTCTTGGACAGACCACCACAGAAAAAAAAAACACCACTTTTATCTCAATGCCGATTCCGTTCATTCGTTCGAAATACGCACTTTTTCGTCGCTCGGACCTGGATCGGCAAGGTCGATTTTTCAATGTCATTTTCTACTCCATTATTTGTATTTTTTGTGTCGTTTTTTTATTTTATTTCGTTTAAGTCGTTTTTTTTTTTCATTTTTACACTGTTATTGAAGAGGTATTTCGTTCGATTTTTAAATCATGTTTCAGTAGTAAGAATTGTTTCGTCAGGATTATTCGATTTCTTGATAATGCTTTTTTTTCACGAGAATATTAAAATAAACAAATTATTTACGAAGAGAATAAGAAAGTGAGAATAGATTTGATTAAAAAAAAATGTCGTTTCTTTTTTTTTATCATTGACGATGCACCTGTTCTTGTACGAGAATATTCTGTTTCGGTTGCCGCGAGATTCGACGTTATTTTTTTTGTCATTTTTCTTATCTTTCTTAAATTAAATATATTCCTTTTTATCTACATGTTAATCAAAAGTGTTAAGCGAGTTACAAGCCATAAGTGATAAAGCGATGAGTGATTATACAAACTATGAATGTTTTATATATATATATATATATAGATATGTGCGTGTTTATATATATATATATATATATATAAATAATATGCGTGTATATAAAAACAAAAGAAACATTTGTATAACAGACAGAAACCAAACGTCTACGAAATAATGAAGGAGAATGAAGTGACTCGTTTGCCTCTCTTCGTCGTTCTTCAAGAGAATCGCAAGTTGACTGGATCGATTAATATTTTCTTTTTCTTCTTTTTTTTTCTATATTCTCTTTGTTGTTTTTTTTTTTTTTTAATCACGTACCTGAATTCGTCCGACGATTTCTTCCCACTTTTTGCAGACGGCTGCCACTTTCGGATAAAAAGCGGAGCGTTGCAGCTGCAGTACTTTGGGCTTTGCCTCCGTCATCTCGCACTGTATCGCCTTGCGTTTCCGAAAAACAATGATCGGGATGTCCAAAAAAAAAAAAAACAAATGTAGTCTATTTTGTGGAGCGCAAAATGCACGGCTCGATGCACCAAAAAAAACGTGTATCGGGTGTTTCGAAAGTGCGGCAAAAGATGAAAAACTACTTTTTTCTACTGCGGCCGAAAAGAGGAATAACGCAATAGTCTCACCTTGCACTTATCGAAGTGCTGCTCGCTGAATTGATCAATCGGCATCGCGTCCAAGCTGTTCAGCTTTTCTTCCATTTGCAAAAGCCACGCGTTTATTTCGTCAACGTTCGGTTCGTCCTGGAATCGAATTATTGCCAACGTAAGTCAATTCTAATAGTAATTATTGTTATGATAATATCAACGAATGAAAATCATACTGATGATGAATTTAATAAAAGTAATATATATATATATATTTTTTTTTTTATTAAAAATAATAATTAAATGTGTCAATTTAATTCTTTGAAAACGTTTATGTTTTTTTTTCAATATAAAAATTGAATTTTTTAATTTGATAATAATAATTATTATGATCATCTTTTTAAACTCTGCTGATGTTTCATGGGAAAACAAGGTTTGACCTCTACACCACTGCAGACGCGCAGTCGCCTCTCGGTACTGGTCAATCTTCCGACGACGTCTGACATCTTGTCCTTGAGTTGCTCGAGGTACATGCGATCGCACAGTTTGGTGAATTCCTCGTGGGATCTGAAGAGCTTGTCCTTGACGATATTCAAGCGTGGTATAACTTCCGTGAGAGTTTCCTGCAATGGGATGAAAATAAATTTTTGGTTATTCGTTCGTCAGTTCAGTGTGATCGAATTAGAGAAATATTTGTATTCACTTTGACGTAGATGGCGTTAACGGGAGTATCGGGCATGTTCTTTTGGGTATCCAATTCCTTGTTGATACTGTCGACCGACATGTTGATGTAGGTCATGTGTTTGTACATGTCGCGCGACAATTCGAGGGCCATCTCAAGAATCGCTTTTGACTCGGTGATCTCGAGCCCGAGCTTGTTGTACAATTTTTTCAGGGTGTCGATGCGCTTCGTCAACTTTTCCGGCTCCGAAACGTTTTTGTCCTCGACCAATTTACGGCCCGACACGATTATGCTCTCGATCTCGCTCTTTATCTCGCTCAGGGTTTGATAGAAGCGCTGCGATTTTTTTGAATATATAACTTTTTTTTTTTCTTTCGTTTTGGTTTCGAAACAAAAATACAAAAAAATTAGCACTGCTTTCGTATTTTAAACAAGTACGGAAAATGCGAATTGATTTTGTATTTTTGACGAAAATGGACAGTTCAAAAACATGTGTAATTATTTTTTACACGAAATTAAACGAATTTATACAAATTGAATTTTTATTTTAACGAAATAAATTTTAAAATGCAAAAATGCGTAAAGAATATATTTTTTTTTTTATAGAATACAAAAAAAAATAATAAAATTGATTTCGATAAATATTCATTTTCGGAAATTAAATTAAATTGAACATAAAATGATTTTTAATTTTCGGAAAACAAAATACAAATTGATTATCTATTTTTTTGTTTTCTCGAAAATACTAAAAAAGTGCAAATTAAATTTGTATCGAAATATTCATAAAAAAGGAACGAAGGGTAGGAACGAAGGAACTCACGAGACAGTGTTTGAGTTGTCCCTCGATCGCTTCCGGATCTTCGGAGGCAAGTTCAAGGAGACAGGTGGCCTCCTCGATTCCGCGGAGTTCGCGAAGGGCTCGGGAGAGACGTGGCTCAAGATTCGTCGGTGATCGGAACCGATCGAACTTCTTCTGTACTTCCGAAAATTTCTGCTCTATCAGTGCCATTTGTTCCTGAAGTCTGCTCGCGGCCTCGTGCTTTCCTGATGACTTGTACTCCTCGATCTGGGTCATCATTTCGTCCAGGGTCGACTGCTGACCTTCCATCTCACCGATCAACTTCTGCATCGATCCGAACATTTCGTAATGAGGAA
Organism: Ophioninae sp. A BG-2022a; assembly: GCA_030523105.1. Lineage (NCBI taxonomy): Eukaryota > Metazoa > Arthropoda > Insecta > Hymenoptera > Ichneumonidae > Ophioninae sp. A BG-2022a. The sequence goes on along the minus strand of JAPYZI010001967.1, from coordinate 17,740 downwards.
ACATTGAAGTATCATTGCAATTTCGGTTTCTGTATCTACTGCCGTCCAATTTCAAGTAATTTACAACGGCGCGAATAAAAAATAGTTTTTTAGCGATTTTTTTAAAGTTAGGCTACGGTGAATATTAAAAAAAGAACGTTCGACAATTTTGTTCATGTACATACAAATAACTGTTGCCCCGATTTGTTGAGTTATCTTATTCCCTCAAAAATTATCTTTGTGAAAAAAAAAAATCGTTTTTGTTTTGTTTTCGACAGACCTGATAATCGTGAGGCAAATCGTCGGCAGTGAGGTCACAATCGAGACGTGCTGTTAGTACAGAGTCTACTTGCGTTAGAGAATTCTGAAGGGCTAATATTCGTCCCTCGGATTGTTGGGCTTGCTTCACCGATCCTTCCAACAGCTTGGCCCGTTCGCCAGCCTACTCGTCACAATGCAACTTTCATTACACTCCGTATATACATTTATATGCGTATCGTTAATTCAATTCGCAATTTCGTCGTTTCCTTCGTAACGATCGGTGAACCCATTTTTTTCTTTTGTTAAAACACCGATGTTGACGAATCGGTAAAATCACGATCGTGCTGATGCAAATATCGAAATATCGCGACATTCCCAAGCACGAAAAAGTTTCGCGTTTCCATCGATCGGTAAAACGATCGAAAGATCGCTGCGTTAGTAATTGATTTTCGTTCAGGATTATCCGTTTGTTTGCTTTTTCGAATTCATTCCACGACTTTGGCGTACCTTCAGGTTGAGACTTTCCCAACGACTCGTCAACGACTCGAGATCGTTCCCGATCGACTGCGTCATTATGTCGTGCTCGATCAGCTGCTTGCCGATCTCTCGAATCTTCTCGAATCTCCACTCCGGTCGGTTGCGAATGTAATTCTCCAAATCCTAGAAAGAACATTTTTATATTATTAGAAAACGAAATTTGGGTTTTATGTTCGTTTCACGTTCATAGGCGAAAACGTGATCGAATTCTAAATGGGTTAAAAAAATTTCATTGGGAAATCGGATGTCGGCGTAATTCTAATTTACCAACAAAAATCGGCAAAAAATCGGTAAATATAGAAATCGATTAAAAAAATATTTCAATTTCATCGATAAAAACAAATAAAAATCGATGAAAAATAAATATGCATTAAAAATAAAAACCCATGGAAAATCGGTACATAACTAAAACTGGTAAAACATTGAAACGATAAAAAAAAGAATAAGAATAAAGTAAAAAAAAAATAGTAAAATATTAAATCGATAAAAAATAAGAATCGATACCGAATTAAATATGATGAAAATATAAATACGTGAAAAAAATAAAAATACGTAAAATCTTATAAAAATGGAAAACGAATTATTTAAATCAGAAAATAAAAATCGTTCAAAAATCGAGAAGATACTGAGAGTTAATAATTTTGTTCTATTTATTCGTTGAAGAACTCACGTCCAGTTCTTCAGATATTTCTTCGGCGTCGGCGGCGCTTTTAGTGGACTTTTTGAGCCGCTTGTCGAGTTTGTCAAGCCAGTCGCTCTCCTGAGCAACGAGAGCTCGAAATTCGCCGTACTCGTGGCTCGCATTTTGCAGCTGTCTGTAGCGCTCGTAAATACGATCAGTAACGTCGGTCCATCTGGCGTTCAAATACGTGAAGCGTCTGCCGAGTTCCTGAACGGAAGAGCCCTCCGAGCTCAGCAGCTTGTCGTTTCCCATCTCGTTCAAATTTCGAAATTCCTCCACCCTACGATCGACTTTCTCCTTGAGACTCTGATACCGGCCGCGATTTTGAAAGAGCTCGATCGACGCGGTTATCTTCGTCTCGATCGGTATAGCCTTTTCCAAACTCGACAGCCAATTCGTAAAATCTTCAATTCCGTTGATTATCTGCGAAATTATGACAAATTTTCGTTATAAAAGAAATGTTTTAACTGGCTATTTATTTTTTCACACAATTTGTTTGGAAAATCGAAAAAAATGAGACGCCCGATAAAAATAACAAAAACATCGCAATTTTTTTATGATCCATGATCTACAAAGTGTTTTGTTATGAGAACATTTTTTAAATGATCTATTTATTTTTTCAAATCTTCATTTTTTTGTTTAGAAATTCGAAAATGAATGTGGATATAATAACAAAAGCGAATACGAACCCAAACAAACCCAAATTGAAAAATAAAGTATTACCATAAAACAAAAATGAAATCCTCATTCAAAAGAGAAAAATTATCGTAAAATTGTATTAGCAATATCAATAAAAATAAATTAATTTAAATCCTTTTCCCCACCAAACCACACAAAAAAAAATCAAATTGCCGAGCATTGATTTCACCTCATCGTTCTTTTTCAGTGCATTTTCGAATTTATCTCCGTGAAGTTTGGCACCGTCGACGATGGTGTTCCATTTCTGGGAGACAGCCTCGAGCCGCCTGTTGAGTACACCGGCGAACTTTGGCTCCGAATTTTCCAGCAATAAATTCGTCGATGTCTGGAGGCTCTCGATGGCCGGTTTCGTTTTTTCGATATCCTCGGTAAGGGATCGAATTTGTTCGAGTTTGAATTCGGTCGTTTTGACGTCTTTAACCTCCGCGTCCTCCGAGACTTCGTCCAGATATTTGCAGGATTTTTCGAGCCAGTCTTCCAGCCGGCAGAGCTCTTTTTCGAAGGCGTCCAAAGCTTTGATGTCTGCGAGAAGAATAAAGATATTCAAACGATTTTTTTTTGCTCAACATTCATTTTTTGTTTGATATTTAATTAGTGCTTTTCGAAAATCGACCTTTCGAAAGTTTTTGCTGTCTTTCGTCCAATATAACGGGTATGTCGCTCCACTTCGTGTTCAAATCCTGCAGATCGTCCAACAATCGCTTAACGGTAGTTTCGTCGTTGATCCTCGCGATCACTTGATGTCCCGTCGCGTTAACGTACTTCAACTTTTCTCGATGATCCGCGAGTGAATTTTGGAGCTTGGCGAATCGCTGGCACTGATTTTCCATTGTTTGACGATCGGAAACTACCGCGTGCTCCGACAGCAATATGCTCTCCGCGTTGTTTATAAACGACAACAATTCCGCCATTGTGTCCGTGTATTTCTTCGGAGGATTTTTCTCCGCCACGCTCGTCAATTCCGTCAAACGATCGGATAGTCTGATACGACAAGAAAATTTACGATTAAACAATGGGAGTTCCGATTTTTTTCTTCTTTCAGCACGATTCTGTTTTAGAATTTTTTATTAGTTTTTAGATTTTTTAGAGAGAAATAAAAACAAATTCTTATTGGCGGAAGTGAATGAGAATTTTGCTTAACTTGCAGCTTTTTTTATCTAAATATTTTAGATTGCAGAAATATATAAAAAAATCAATTGTAGAAACGGGTAAAAATAGATTTTTCAAAATTCATGTCTTTTATATTTTTTACATGACTGCGTTTTTAGAAGTTTGCGAAAAAGATTAGTTTCAGTTTTGGAAATTGCTACGTTGTAGATTTTAGAAAGAGCTATATTTTAAATTTTGGATAAGCTTTAGTTTTCAATTTTAGAAAAAGCTCTGCATTAAATGTTAAAAATGGTTATATTTCAGAGTATCGAAGAAGCGATATTTTAGACTTCTGAAATTTCTATGTGTGTAAGTTTTCGAAAATTTTAAAATTCGAACATTTTTCGTATATCTCATTTTACAAGTCCCGATATTTTTCGTATTTAGACGTAGCTCTATTTACAGATATCGGAAATTAATATATTTTGAAATTAAAAAAAAAGCTGTATTTTTTTATTTCAGAAACCGCCATCTTTGTTTCGATTTTTTTCTATCCCTTGAGAAAAAGAGATTTTTCAAACAGCGGAAAATTATTTTTTACGATGTTTCTAATTATTGCGGGTGAATAAAAAACCATTTTTTTTATCAACGAGCAATATTTCAAACTTTTTTTCGAACCGTGAATAAAGTTTCCACAATCTCGAAAAAAATATTACGTTTTCGAATGTGAGAGCAAAACCATTATTCCTACTGGCAGTGAGAATCTAGAGTAACGTACTTTTTCAATAGGCTGTCCCATTTGCCGGCGAACTGTTTCATGTCCCTGTCGATTTCGAGTGCGTCTTTTCCAGCCGCCTGGGTCTCGACGGCGTGTTTCGTCAGTGCAGCTAGCTTTTTTATGCGATCCTCGTGCGACTTCATCGACTTTAGTTTGACCTTTGCGTCGAAACCAAAACAATTGAGGTACCGCGTTAAAAAGTGATATTTTCATCGCGCAGGCGCGTTAGAACGAAGCTTCGTATTTTTCATCGTTTCAATCACATGCCCAGCGTTGGGAAACGATTAACTTCTATTTTTTTAAACCCAAATAACCTCCGCGAGCACAAAACTTCTATTTATGGACTTGGCGTCGTTCCGAACAATTTCGAAAATCCGTCGTTTTTTGCGATCGAATTTTGCCGATCGGTTACGCCGTCGTAAATACACTGATGCGTTTGAAAACTTTCTGCGAAAAAATGGGAGAATGGGAGGGGGTAGCGGAGCGCGATGTTTTCGGCACTCGCCTTCGCGTCTAGCGCCCGCGTACGATCCGTGTTGAAAACATTGGGCTAGAGTCTTCGTGCGCATCGTACTGTTATTAATTCGAAACATATTTATTTTTGCATCAATTCGAGTCCGTAAAGGTTCTCCATAACGCGTCCGATTCTCTTATCGTCAGTGTTTGATAAATAAATATCCGTAATCGAAAATACGAAGTTTCCGGGCCGGAAAATGATACGAAAACAAAAATAAATCGTATTATCGTTGACTTACCCCGAGCGGTTCGATTTGACCGTTGGCGTGATTGGCCTCGTACCATTTCGTGTATCCGTCGAGCATAATATTCAAATTGGCCAATTCTGACCGAAATTCTTTGACCTCGAGTAAGAAGTCGATGCGTTCTTTTATCTCTTGCAAACGATTGTTCGTTGCGTGCCAGCAATTCTTCACGTCCTTCATTTTCGTGATTTCCTCGTCGTACGATTCGTTCGACTGTCGTAACTCGTTTATCAACGCGTCACCCGCGCTCATCAATTTCTCGTACTCGATCCTGTGCGACTCGAGATCGGCCACCGTGTCCTCGTAAACGACCAGTTTCTCCTCGACGCTCAACTCGTCGAAAACACCCTCCGAACGTCCGATCTCCAGATCGACGTAGTCCAACCATTTGTACAGATTTGACAGTGACGCCTCGAAGCTCTGACGCGCGCTGCTAGCGATACGGCGTTTCTTCGAATCACTGTGCTGCGGTTGCTCCGTCTTCTCGCACGTTTTCACCGTTCGAAACTTTCAATTAATTTTTCCACCAATATTCGCCATTGCAAAATTAATAACGGTAATTACTTTTATATAATTATCGTACCAATTATATTATCATTATTACTATATTCTTATAATCAAAATAATAATAATTATTATTTTTACTTATTTTTGTTAATAAAAATTACTTTCTTGTACAACTTCACCAATTTTTCAAATTAAAAAAATCTCAAAATTGTTAAATTTTCGCGAACTAAAAAATTAAATTTTCAAAATTCACCAACTTCAGAGATTTACAGAATTTTTTAATGTTTTAGGAATAATGAAGACGTGATGCATTACCATTTCGGAATGTTCCTTCTTGTAAGCGATGCTCGTGACAGTTTCCGTCATCCATTCGTTTCCGCTTACGACTTTCGTTTCCGTTTCCGACCTCGCGGCGAAATCGAATCCGGAGCTCGATATCTGATCGCGGCATTAATTGTTTATGAAAAAAGAAAAATGAATAGAAATAATTAATAAAAAAAAACTAATTAATAGAAATTAATAGAAGAATTTAAATAATTGATAGAAAAATAAAAGAAATGGAATAAAAAAACGTACTTAACGAAAATATATTTAGAAAAAAATTATACTTTTTAAAATGCAATATAATTTAATTTAAAAAATGTGAGTGATTGAAGAAGTTTCTATTTTGGCTTTGAATCCTGAAAATGAATTTCCATAAAGTAATATTTATATCCGGAAATTAAACTAAATTAAAAATAAATAAATATTGTATTTTCTGAAAAAATACAAACTACTTTAGTGCTTTGGAAAAAATACGAAAAGCAATAAAAATAATAAAGCGAATTATCAAAAAAACAAAATAGAAAAAATGTTTATCGATGAAAAATCGAAAAATCGATTCTTATACGAAAACAACAAAATTGATAGAAAAATTACGATAAAAAAATCGAAAATAAATGCTGTAATTTTTTACCCTTTGACTCTGGACTTCCATAATCTGTCCTACGGCTTCCAGTTGATCCTGAAGATTTTCTATTTTTTCCAGGAGGTCTTCGCACTGATGAGACGAGGATTCAGCCCCGAAGTCTTGAACGGTTTTTTGCATGTGAGCGAGGCGTTTCTCGTTGGCGCTCATTTCGGCCCGAAGATTTTGGAGCCTCTTGACCCTCTCGAGGATTTCGCCGATTTCGGAAACGGGCACGGCCTCCATTTGCTTGAGGGTGATTTCCATCTCGTTGAGCCAAACTACCAGTCTTTTGTACTCGTCGATCAGCCTCGTCCAATTATCACTGAACAAACGAAGTTTCTCCGCTCGCTCTTCTTTCCATTTGCAGATGTGACACCAGCGCTCGCTCAGCGCCGAAAGAAGATCTTCCATTTGAGTATAATCAGCCTCCGAATTCTCCTCGTCAACCACGACCACGATGTTCCTCAAAGCGTCAATCGCAGCCTGTTTCTCGTTTATGTCCTTCTCAAGGTCGTTCAACTGACAACGCTGATCCTCCAACGAGGAATGGTCCGGCTCGTTCATCGCCATATGAGATATACGATCCTCCGTTTCCGTTAGCCATTGACGAAGCGTGTCCAGCTGGCCCTTTTGCATCGTCATCAGCGCCTGCCAAAACCCCGAATCATCTTACGTTTACAAAATCGAATATTATCGAGCTTCGACGCGGTTCTGGACATTTTTTTTAGGGAAATTGGAAAAAGCTGGATGAAAATCGAACTTTCCAATCGAAAGTAACACGAATCAGCTGAAAGTTACGATTTCCAATTTGAATCAACAAAAGCTGATGCAATTTTCATATTTCAACAAGTTTTTCGTTATTTTGAATCATTTTTAAATGAAATTGATTGAATTTGCGTCAAAGTGGGTTTAAAACGATGATTCGATGTGTTTCGTCACTTTTACGGTTTTAATCAATGAAAACAGATGGTTTTACTTATTTCGACTCGTTTTTATAAAAATTGATGAGTTATTCGTGAAAATGATGTTTTATGAGAAAGAATCGTTCGACCGAGATACAATAAACCATTTATCGTTTTTTGCGAGTTTTGCGGTTTCCATCGATGAAAACTGATGATTTCTCGTATTTCAGAGAGATCCGGAGTACGGTAGCAGTTGACGGACGGAAAAAATACCTCGTGAATGTGAGATTGCCGATCCATCGCCCGCAATCGCAAGCCTTCCCAACGGGCGTTCAAGAGCGACATCTGTACGCGGACTTCGTGCTCTTCGTCCTTCTGAAGACCACCGTCGGCCAGCAATCTGGCGCCTTCCTCCATTACCGCGCTTACGCCATCGTGATGACCCGACAATTCCATCAGGAAGGTTTCGTGCTCGTGAAATTGCTCCTTCAACGAGTCCAATGTGGTCGCAGTTTCGGGACTGTTGTTAAGCTTGTCCTCTGCCTCGAGCAACCACGTAAGCACCTCCTCAAGAGCCACCTGGTAACCGCCGAGCTCCACCGAGACGTTCGTCGCCAAACTCATCGGTCGGGAAATCGGCATTCCGAAATTCGCCATTGACAGGCCACTCTGGATGATTAAATTTAATATTTAATTTTTTTTTTTGGATTTCAACGATTTTTAACGATTAGTAAATTAATTTATTGGATTTTTGACGATTTAATAATTAATTGATTGGATCATTAATTGAACGATCAATCAAATTCTTAATTAACCAATTAATTGAATTTTTAACGATTAATTAATTAATTACTTAATCGTCATTGAAATCACGCCATTGAAAATCACTAATTTTGAAAAATGACTTTTCCAATTTGCCATCGATTTTTAACATTAAAAATCACTGTTTTTTCTAAAACGATTATTATCACGATTGATATAGTAATATTACGATTATTTTTATCGATCATTCATAATTATAATATTCGTTAAATATTATAATTCTAATATTCGTTTTCGTTGTGAAAAAAATTGTTGCATCGTCGATCGGGCACTTGTCTATTATCCGAACTTTCCACCCACTCGTCCGAACATATATATTTTTTTTGTTCGATAGGTCAGGAAACGTGGAGAAAGGAATATTTTCGTTTGGTCCATTACTTCCGTGATTGGCGTAGTTACTGGGCTGGAATCGCTCGCAATCGAGATATCAATGTCACCCACGTCGTCTCCGGTATGAGGCAGCGATTGGAACAGGCACATGACGTACATCATAATCGACTTTTTGTCCGGTACGGAAGTGTTCACGTCTGCGAAAAGTTACAAAACGCGTCGGTCTTTCAATTTATTATTTATATTGTTTTTTGTATTCTTTATACTGCTAATACTTCTATATGCTAAAAACAGTACAATTATTTGCTCATAATGCAAAAACATTCATTTTTTTTTATTTATTAATCATCAAATATAGTTTGAATATTTTCAATATTTTGATAAATTATAGTAAATATGGTAAACATTTCAATCAACTATATTAAAAATATTCTAAAAAATAAAATAAAATATATATTCTAAATATTTTTTATCGGATTGTTAAAAATTACAGATTGGCTTTACTCCACCCAAACAAACCCAAACAATAATAATGGTAAACAATTTAAGTGTGTTATTTCTTTGAACAATTTTTAAAAAATTTAAACTCATTTTTTATTATATTTTTATTTGTTGTCGAATAATCACGCGTTTAGTTATTTAAAAACTATGAATGATTTTTTCTTGATTCTTCCCTTGTGAGAACAGTTCAAAATAAGTGTTGGAAAGTCATTTTTTTAACTATAAAAAAAACTTTTTATTGAAAAAAAAACCTTTTTTTACTATTGGAAAAAAACTTTTTTACTATTGAAAAAAAAACATTTTTTTACTATTGAAAAAAATGATTAAAGAAGCGTTTTTTACGAATTTTCCATGATGATAATACATATATATATCCGTTTTACCCTCAGGATCGAGTAATCGTTCGATGTTCAAGTGATCCTGTGCCAATCTGAAGGCATGATCGAGCCTGGCGTTTGGATGCTTTCTCGCTATGTTGTTGAAATCGAACAACTGGGGTCGCCATCTGTGTAATATCGCGTTGAACGCGAGACCGTCCGACCACGAAGTCGTGAAGTTCTTTATGTCGACTCCCGAATAATTCTGCAATGAGAATATCGTCAAACGATCAGCATCGTTTAATTAACGTACCATGGAAAAAAAAAATTTTACCTGAGAATTTTGTCGGCACCAAGCCAGCAAAGTTTTTTCCAAGTTCGTCTGCTGCAATTCCGTCATGAGGTCCTTCAAGTGATATTGCACCTGCCGGACGAGAATTCATTTGTTTCGTCAAATTCCATTTCGATCGTAATAAAAGAAAGGGACTGAAAGTTGACGAGTTGAAATTCAGTATTGGAGATCGGTTTAACGTAACGGGATATTCGACGAGATCATGTAGCCTTTGCGTAACCGAAGACTCGAACTCGTCGAAAATATTTCGTTCAAATCTTTATAAAAAAATAAAATTAAAATTCATTTCGATTTATCGAAAATAAAATGAAAGTAATATCAATATTGTTCAAATAATTTTATAAGAAAATGATTAATAATATTTATTATTTATAAATAACCGAAGACTCGAAGTCGTCAAAATTATTCCATTTAAATTTTTCTAAAAGATCAAGTTAAAATTCATTTTTATTGATCGAAATTAAAATAATATTTAAACAAAGTTAAAGAATAATTAACGTATTTGAAATGATCAATATAAAACATAAACAATTTTATTGTGAATAATGTTATAATGAAATTCATAATATTGATTATTCATAAATAATTTATAAATTTAATAATTATTTATTATTTATATTTATACTTTATAAATAAATATAGTTATGTAATAATAAATACTAATAAATAATAATAATAATAAATCATTGTTTTTCGTGATAATAATAAATCATTTTTAAAAAACTGTTAAACATTAATAACGACGCTATTTGTTTTTTAATTTTTCAAAATTTATTAGCGACAACGTTTTTTTTTTTCTTCTCTTTTTCTCGATTTTCAATTTAACGAAATTTTGTTCGCGTCGTCCTCTTTGCCTCGAAGAAATCGCCAATAATTCTTGAGCGTCGGGCTTGGAAAGAGCGGTCGGCAGAGTGTAATTTCGTTGATGGATTTGCCTCGTTCCGGGCGTGGGAAAATTCGATAAGGGTAGGTTGATTTTTTCGGGTTGGGAGTACGCCTTATTTTTCCTTTACCAACCGCCTGTTTCGGTTTATTCGATCAGAGTATCACTGTTACAACTTTCGCTAATTGTTTCAACGAGAGTACGAGTAATATTTTTATACTTTACCTGCCAGTGTAAAATAATGCTCCATACCAATCCGAGAGTCAATTTTGGATTTCCATCCACGATGTCGTTGCTACTGATATTCACCAGTTTCACCTATAAAAATATATATTTTTTTAAATATTCAAATTCCACGATCGAAACAAAAATAAATTGATAATAAAAAATATTCGTTGAAACACAATAGCAATAAAAAAAAATCAAATAAAAAGTTTTCTATAATTATTATAACAATAATAATAAAATTAAGAAATTATTTAAATTATGCGATTAATGTAAATTAATATCGATAAATAATTATAGTTATTCATAATATTACGCAATATAAAAATAATAATTTTTAAAAACATTAAAACAATTATGCGACCAATAACGTATTATAAGAACAATAATAATAAAAATATCACTTAAAACGTAAGTAAAAAATAAAATAGTTGTTACAATGAACTTTTACAAAAAAAACGAACTTGTCTTGTGCCGCTCCAAAAAAACAAAAGCACAAATTCAATAAACCCAAACAAACCCAAGAACCCTCATACAATTTTGTAAACAAGACGAATTAATCAAGTAATTTAATTTCCTAAATTAATGTAAATTAACACCGAAATAATCATAACGATTAAATAAGTATACAAATAATATAATAATAATAACATCAATATTATTAAATATCTATATTATGTATACTATAAAATGTATTATTATAAATAATAAAATTGACAATAAAAAATAAAATTAATCAAATAATAATTTTCAAAAACAATAATAAAACGAGAACTTGCGTTATTTTGCTCCAAAATCTGCAGTGCCTTGTTCACGTTGTTCAAGTGGTGAACCCTCATTCGACCTCGTTCTCTTTTCTGAATCAAAATGAAAAAAAAAAAAAAAAAAAAAAAAAAAATAAAAAAAAAAAAAAAAAAAAAAAAAAAAAAAAACAAAAATTATCGTATCGTTGTTTAAAAAAAAGTAACCTTTTGTGAACAATAAAATTATTTTTCGAATTCTTAAAAATAAAAAGAATTGAATAAACTCGAGAATTTATTGTTCATTCTTTTACCGTGAATTATAAAAACGACAATATTTTTTGATTAAAACAAAAAAAAAAGCAAGTTTTAATCGTGGACGTGACAGTTTTTGAGGATTTAAAAAATGCATATTACGTACGAAGGAAGCGAAGAAATACTACCGATCGTCCTCCTCTCACGTATTCGAGTTACGTGTACGATTTTTCGTACTCAATGAGTCTATATATAAATTCCTGTACGCCTACGTCTTGAATGACGGTATGCGCACGCTGTCATTCTATGCAAATTACCGTTCGATCCACCTGCCGCACTCGCCCAAGGCAAAATTACATCGCAGTAATTACGAGAAAAAAAAAAACGACGTGCAGCCATGTTTTTTTTTTTTTTTTTTTCGTCAACGTATTTCACCAAAAAACCGAAAAAATGATTTTGGCATTCGATAAAAGTGAAAGTTTTAAAAATAATATATTTTAAAAAAAAAATCAATTTGAAAAACAATATTTTTTAAATAAAAATATACACGATTGCCAAAGTCAGTTTTTTGTATTCGTTTGAAAAATTGTACAATTGAATAGTTTTCTTTATGCAGAAATAGCAGATTATATTTTGCAATAAAATTTTTCGTAAAATGAAATGTTTATAAATTTTTACTCGCTAAAAGAGGAGCGATATATATATATTTGTTTATTTAGCTTTCATTTATTTATTTAGAATAATAACTTATTATTTAACTCTGGTATTTTATTAAAATTCTTTTTTCAACTTTTAAAACCCTAAAAATAAAAATTACATTGAAAAAATTATAATTTTCTACTCGCAAAAAGATCTGTATTTATTTATTTATTTATTTATTTATTTATTTAGCAAGGAAAATTTGCAGAACAAAAATTAAAACTCAAATAATCACGTCATTTTTTTTTAAATTCAATTTTTGAATATTTATTGAAACAATGTAAAGAAATGCTTACGTAAACTTTGGATGTTAGAACTTCGAGCAGTGAAAGAAGTCGATTTCCATCTCGAAGATCGATGAAGAGATCCGTGATGACTTCTTGATGATTCTGCTGCGAGAAAACAACAATAATAATAATAATGAATAAATAAAATTGATAAATAAATAAATAAATAATAATAATATCAATAATCATTCATTCCAGTAATAATCAAATTTTCCAACAATCATTTCTTAAGGGGACAACCAAACGAAAAAAATCGAAACGAATTTGTGCTCTTGTTTACCTTCAGCAGTTGCGAATTGATCCATTTGGCGAATGTTTTTTTTTGCACGTCCTCTCGTTCGTCTGAAAAATCAAAATTCACTTGAAATCGTTCAAACGAGACTAAGACATATAACCAAATTCATTTAATTATTCAAGTAGTTAAATAAAACTCGCAAAATAAATAATTGTTTAAAAAAAAACACTTTTTTAACCTTTCAAACGTGATTACGATACAAAGTAATTTTTTTTTACTGTTTATATCGGCGAAAATATATCAATAAAATAAATATGTTAACAAAAAAATGGACAAATAAATTCGATAACAATAACAACCAAAAAATTATTATCCAAGTGAAAAAAAAAACGTTAATAAACAATTATTATCCAAAATAATAATAATAATATTGATAATAAAATAAAAACATTTTTCAAAAATCATAATAATAATAATAGCAAATAATAATAATAATAATAATAATAAAGTAAAAACATTTTTCAAAAATCATAATAATAATAATAATAGCAAATAATAATAATAACATTAATAATAAAATAAAAAAAATTTTCAAAAATCATAATAATAATAATAGCAAATAATAACAATGGAAATAAAGTCCGAAAAAAATTGTACGAGTAAAAAAATCGTGATGAAATAGTATTTAGCGAATAATCACAATAATAATAAAAGTCGATAAAAATGGCACTCAATCCTCAATCGCTTTAAACGGTCATCGGTTTAAACGATAAATTTATCCGTACCACGCGCTTGGAGTCCACCGCAAAAATCGATAACCCCAAAAAAAAAACAAACCTCGGTGGTTGAATTTATCTGTTATACCTGTTCTCGAATCGGCGATCTCGCGATTCATGTTCGAGGACGATTTCGGGAGTCTTTCGACGTCTGGACGATAAATTTGGCACTCGGTACCGAGACCAAGACTCGACTGCGAAAAAAATCGTCCCGAGGTCGAAAAACCCACGGCTCAATTTCGATGCAAATCGGACGTTAATTTGCGGAGGTCACGACGGGAAGGAAGAGCCGAGGCGGGGAGGGGGGACGGACAAACTTGAATATAGATTACTACTGAGAGCAACTTCCCAGGATACTTTTTTTTCTTGCATAATCGATCAGTTCCGGTTCTTCCTCTTTTGTTTCTTTTCGTGTCTTATAGTACAAATTTCCAAGGGATCTGTTCAGAATAGAAACGCCTGTACGGTTCGATACCGATTCGTTCGGCATTTGGCAGGATCGAGGCGGAAATATCTTTCCTTTTTATTTTTATGATTTAGGGTTTTTTTTATTTTTTTATTAGTTGGAGGTTTATTATTTTTATTATCTGGAGTTTTTTTTATTTTTAGTATTCAACGTTTTTCTTATCTTTATAATTTGATATTTTCTTATTTTCATTATTTGGGTTTTTCTCATTTTTATTATTTGGAGTTTTTTTTATTTTTATAATTTGAGTTTTTCGTATTTTTATTATTTCAATTATTCGTATTCTTATTATTCAACATTTTCCTTATCTTTATAATTTGATATTTTCTTATTTTCATTATTTGGGGTTTTCACATTTTTATTATTTGGAGTTTTTTTTATTTTTATAATTTGAGTTTTTCGTATTTCTATTATTTCAATTTTTCGTATTTTTATTATTCAACATATTCCATATCTTTATAATTTGATATTTTCTTATTTTCATTATTTGGATTTTTCTCATTTTTATAATTTGGAGTTTTTTAAATTTTTATAATTTGAGTTTTTCGTATTTTTATCATTTGGATTCTTCTTTAATTTTTTTAGTAGTTGGGGGTTTATTATGTATGTAATTATTTAGAGTTTTCTTATTTTTATTATTTAATTTGATATTTCCTCACTTCTGTTATTTTTAATTTTCCTTATTATTATTATTTTCCATTTTTCTTATCCTTATTATTTGGAATATTTTTAAATTTCTATTATTTTCGATTTTGATAAATATTCAGAAGTGCAACTCTCACTAAAATGCGGAAAACGAAACAAACGAACCCAAACAAACACCAAAAATTTATCTCGATTCTGACAAGAGTTACATTTCCAAATATTTACTTCGATATTTCTATATTTTTTATTATCATTTTTATCATTATTATTATTATTATTATTATCATCATATAATTTTACAAATTTTTATTATTTGTATTTTCGAGACCAATGTTTTTCCATCAATTTAATTCCGTTAATTCGAAATCGAATAGAATTAATTATAAACGAATCGTTCCTCGCGATTGGACAGGACGAAACCCATAAAGTGCACAAACAGTTGGATCAATGCGAAACGTTTGGTACGCAGATAAATGATCTCGATGCTCTTGTGAATCTTGTCTGTACATCCGCGTACGTACGATGGACAATGTGTACATGAAGTAACAGTTCATTCAACTCTTCGATTCTCGCAGTCGCTATTAAGTGAGCCCGTCCTCCCGCACGTTGAAAACTATTGAAATGTTTCGTCCATACGTGAGTGTGCGTGTACCCAAAGGAGAAAAGGGAGGGGGGGGGGGGGTGGCAGCTGGGAAAAAAAATCACTCATCAAAAAACTCAAATAGAAAATTCCTTGATGGTGTATATCCTCGTACAATTTGACAATCCAGAAAATTGAAAATATGCCAATTACACCGGAAATAAAAAATAAATCAATCAATGAAAAGAACACTGAAAAAAGTATTTAACAAAAATATTTCTAGTGAAAAAAGTTTTTACAAAAATATTCTTAGTGAAAATATTCTTTTGAAAAATATTTCCAGTAAATATATTATTTCGAAAAATAATTTCAGTAAAATCTTTTTTATAAATTTATTTTCCAAAATTAAGTTTTATTTTAAAAAAATATGATTAGTAACGGCTTTTCTAGTATTTTGTAAAAATTGATTCGTAAATTGTTTCACTCGTAAATCATTTTTTTATTTTATTATCATTTTTTTTTACAAAAATATTCCTAGTGAAAATATTCTTTTGAAAAATATTTCGAGTAAAAATATTGTGTCGAAAAATATTTTCAAAAATTTATTTTTATTTAAAAAAATATTATTTGTAACATCTTTTCATGTACTTTCAAAAACTTGATTCGTAAATTGTTTCGCTAGTAAATAATTTTTTTATCGAAAGTATACGAGATATTATATTATTATTATTTCTTCAATTATTAGAAATATAAACTGAAAGTATTAGTAATAATAATCCTACATATATAAAACAAAAGAGACAAGATATGTATTTCTCTGATTCATCGAATAAAAAATCATTCACGAGTTAAACAATATTCAAATGAATGTTTATTATTATTAAAGATAGCAATGAAAATAAAAATAGCAATAATTATTAGTATTAACTAGAAAAGAATAATAAATGAATGCTAATAATAATAATAATAATAATTATTATTATTATTATTATTATTATTATTTTAAAAAACGAGTTCAAAAAACGATTATTATTATTTAAAAAATATTATTATAGTTTGAAATAGAAATTGAAAATAATAATAATAATAATAATAATAATAATAATAATTATTATTATTATTATTATTATCAATTTCTATTTCAAACAATAATAATATTTTTTTATTTCAAACTTCTTTCCCTCGTGATTACTTTTTAATTGATAATTTTTTTATTCTTTAGAGAAACATATTTTTGTCTCGTTTTTTTAAATAAATTTATTGTTACTACGATTAATTATGAAATCGCACACAAACGTTTCTTTCGTTCCATTATGGGCCGAAACATTAAGAATTTCCAAAAAAAAACGAGGCGACGGATAAAACGGACATTGTACAATGTATCTATATATATATAAATTTATACGTGCGTGACGTTTATATCGAAAACGTGAAACCGGAAGTTTCGTTCCATCTACAAATTACGTGTCGCGTATCCCAAAGTACTTTTTCCGGCTGCTCGTCGTACGAGAATTTACAGTATCGCGCGTCGTCCTACTCGAGACCTCCCGAATCTTCGAACACGAAGTTCCACTCTAAAACTTTTTCTCTTCTTTTTTTATTCCTGTGTGTGCCTGTGTATTTTGTTTTTTTTTTTTCTTCTTTTCGCAAACGCGAAACAAAAGTATCGGTTTTCTCCCACCATTGTGTAAAAGGATTGAGATGTAGACTCGAGTGGGTCGTGTAAACTCGTATGTGAAATACACGATCGGTACGTGACTTATCGATGGAGAATTCGGGCGCTACACGATCACAAAATTGCTACATTTGGAATTACGATACATCGCACCTTCGTGTCTATCGGCAAACAGAATTCGTTGTGAATGATAAATATTTATAATTTTCATCTATTTTGATGAAGAAATAGCGGAGAAATTGGTTTTCGAAATTTTTCACACAAATGTACCACCAGAGCTCGAAATCTTATCGACCATCAAGAACATTCAGTTAAACGATTTTCTCACTGGCGGCGCAGCGGCTCGCATTCTCCGTTTTTACCGACTTGTTCACTGCGCTAATTCGTAACCTCCGTCGCTACGATAGCTACCGTTATCTGCAGCAGGCAAAAATGTCCAAAAAGTATTCTAGAATGGGTTTTTTACGTTTTCCCAGTCTAATTTTGCACTTTCGGCAAAAACTCGGACACATTCGCAATCAGCGAAAAATTTCCGATCAAATAGACCCTTTAAAGAGTTTAAAAATGGAAAAAAAAAATTTTCGTCCTTCCGGGCCGCTTTTCCATAATCTCAAAAATCACGATATTTCAAAAGGCCGCAGAGTAAGCTTCTTATATGCTACGGAGGTTCAATGGGTGAGTTTGGAAAAGGTTTTTGCCTAACTTAAACAATGGCGTTGGATTCATCTCGATACCTCTCATAGTTTTCCCGCAAAGTCCACTCGAAAAATCGCAAAAAAAGAGGCAAAGGGGTATGTATGGAAAAATT
>JAPYZI010001966.1:0-27145 GCA_030523105.1 Ophioninae sp. A BG-2022a | reverse complement strand
TGTATTCTGCCCAAAAATCGAAAAAAATTTTTGATTTTTAATATTTTTTTAAATGGTCTATTATGATGTAATTTGATCCCCTGAACACGAATATACCATCCATTTCCCGGAAAACTCAAAATTTCGATTAAAAAAACGTAAAAAATGTCTAAAAACACGTTTTTCTTCGCTGCGTGCCGTGCTGTCGACGAAAATTCCATGATATTCGTAATCAGCTGAAAATTTTCGATTAGACATTCTCGCCGTCAGCGCCGAAACATCGGACTCCGTTGTCCGGACGTCGAAAAAAAAGCAACGCCGCATCGAGGATTCGCGAAGTTTCCGTGTCGAAGCGACCTAACCTCAATTCTCCACGAAATTTTCTCGACCGTTGTTTGTCCCGTTTAAAAATGGTTTGAAAAAGCAAAAAAACTCAATAATCGCCAATAACGATCACCCAAGCAAATGAATCTTCACTTCGAAGCGTGAAAAAAAAAAATGAAAACGATGAATAACGGTCGAAACGATTTGTCACGGAGCGACCTCGTTCGTGGATCGCGAAGGTGAAAAATCGCGCACGACTCTGGCCGCGGGACCACACACGCCAACGACAATCATCACCAAAGCTACAATAGTGCAAAAATTGAACCAACCCAAAGAAATGAGAGAAGAGCTAACCTTAAAAAAAGAAAAAAAAGAAAGGGCAAGAAGGAAGAAAAATCATATCTGCTAAGAACGGGGCCTCTGTCGTTCCTTTCTCGCCCCTTTACCCCTCCCCTGTCACTTTCTATATCCATCTATCTCCTCCCCTCCCCCCGCCCCTCGTAACGCTGTCCATTTGTACATTTGTTTTATCCTGGTACATATGAAATACTTATATCGTACGAGGCGGGTGGCTCCCGTGTATATCGATCGCCTATCTCGTCCAAGGAAGATTAGCATCGTCATAAAAAGCACGTAAATTAAGAAAGAGTATATATATATACATACATATATATAGATATGTAGCCGCGCACGAAAGAATAAACGACGATTTGTCGATATCGATCGCGAGAGCGCATTAGTGCCAATGTGCGTACGTACGAGCTTCCAAAAAAAAAAAAACAACTTTTGCCTCACGAAAAAGCATTTTCTGACCTTTAAAGTAATACTCTTCGATCCCAAGTCCGTGCCGGGGTTTTGCTGTTGTCGCAGCACTTATGACGCGCGCCATTTTCGGCTCGGCATCGAGCTCTCCCAGCGTTTTTCTGTTTCCTCGATCCTTGGCGAATTTCCATCCTTTTGGGCACTTGTCACTTTCGCGAACGAAAAAAAACGTCGCGAGGCACAAATTCGGCAAATTTTGTGGCTGCGGCACGACAGTATTGTTTTTTTTTTCCCAACAAAATCGACACGAACGGTCAACGACGCGCACTCCATCCGCCATTGTCGTTTTTGATAGCGAAAAACGACGCGAATACTAGCAACCCCTATGCACATAAAAAACGAACTAAACATTCAAAATGGCCGAATGTCAACGGTCGTTGGCCACTCTACCAACGTAAAAAAACGAAACGATCGAAAATCGAACATAGGCCCTGAAGTTTGAACTAAGCTCACTTTTTTAAAAAATCTCGTATATCTGTACACATGTATTACGATATAAAAAATCGTAAATATTGATATCAAAATCAAATACTTCTCTTTTAATCGTATTTCAACACCAATTATTACGAGGGCAGGAAAAAAAGTCAATTCCTTTTTTAAAACTTTAATATACTCATACGTACGCACATACAGGCCGTACCAAAATCGGACATCGATATTTCGGCCTCTGTTGATATCGAACCCAAAAAAAATTCAAAATTTTATTGTGTCGACTGCAAAAGCAAAAAAGTAAAATTGTTTCGATAGAAAATTACGAAAAAAAAAACATTTTTTCAATTTCGAATAATTCGATGATCAACACAGACCGGAAGTGTCAAGTCTCGTATTGGAATGCACGAACGCTGGGCGCGATGGCGTTACAATCATTTCTCTCACATTGTAAATGATCATTTATTTATTTTTCTATTCGAATAACAAAATGGTAAAAAAAAGGAAAAATAATAATAATCATGGACACAAGCCCGGAAAATCCGGGCAATATTATACACCTGGTAATAAAGTAAAAAGGATACGGGGAATCAAAGTCGTAACGGATACTCGAGGCTCCCCTCATCTCATTCTGTACATCTCTTTCTCTCTCTTTCTAACCTCACTTTTGATGAACGACGTCATATCCCGTCTCCGTCACTCTCTGTAAATATTTAGGTTTATTAGACTGTAAAACTTGTGTGAGACAAGCGACTAAATATAAGAGGAAACAAAAAAGAACTTTTCTTGTAGAACAAACAGAAGTATCGTCTCGTTTTTTTTTTACCTATCCCTTCAACGAGCAATGAGTCCATACTTAATACTAATAATGATACGAAAATGAAAGATTTTCTATTTTTAAAGTAAATTTAAATTTACGACCGATTTTTATTGATCGTAATAGGTGCGAAGAAATGTTTTTTGTTTTTTAATGTTATACGAACGACTGGTTTAACCTACAAAAGTAAGGAATACTAAATGATCGGAAAAGTAGAAATTCTGAAATTTAAATAATTTGATAAACTAGATCATTTGAAAAACTAGGTTATGTATGTGAAAACCTGATCATCTCATAAACAAGATCGTTTGAAAAACCAATTACGAAAACTAGATCATTTAAAAAACCAGAATATTTTAAAAACTAGATAATTCGAGAACGTACCAGATTTGGTAGAACATTACAAAACCGGGATAACTGGCGTTTATATCTTGATTCTCGGAAAGAGAACGGGTCGAGAGTGATCACTGCTAGTTTGGCGCGAGCCAGGTACGCGAGTGAATTCAACGTCCGCCCAAGTTCTCCTATCTAACGGTATTCTCATGTAATCGAGTAAGTTGGAGGACAACTTTGGAACAATCGGATACAAGACGAGGGCGCTCATCCGGCATGTTTCGAGGGCTAGCGATACGACAGCGTCGAGATGTATTTTCGATTGTTCGTTGTCGGTTTCCTTTCGCAATTGCCAAGGCTTGTGGGCCTCGACCATTTTGTTAGCGGCGTGGAGTGCTCTCATCACCACGTCGACCACATGATGCAAGTTGCAATCTTCGTAACAAGCTTCCGCCTCGAATTTCATAGCTCGAAGGAAATCGATCAGCTGGCACGAAACTTCGGATCCCAAGCTTTCGACGTGCAATCCCGGATCGCCAATTTCTCCGCTTGGGTTTATCACTTTGCCCATGCAACGACTCACCAAGTTTCCGAAAGTGTCGGCCAACTCGGAATTCAAGACGCGACGGATCTTTAAGTCGCTGTAATCTGAAGACGAAAACGATTCATTTGAGGTTAGGTTAGGCTCGTTTCTCGTTTTTTGTGTTGAAGTTAGGTTAGGTTCGTTCCCCGTGTTTTGGCTTGACGTTAGGATAGATTAATTTATCGTGTTTTAACTATAATTTTTCGCTTAGGTTATGCATTAGAGGTTAGGTTATCTCGTTTCTTGTTTTTTGGCTTTTCCTCGCTTCGGCTGGGTAAGCAAAATCAACGAAGAATCTTAACCGCGCTCGTTCTGTGCCATTTGGTAACGAGATATAAATATATATAGCATTTCGTAAGTAAAAGCGAGCATTCCAGGGGAATCGAGAACACGAGCGATTCAAAGATCAGGGGAGATACGAGAACTCTGATATACGAGCGTTGAGAACGGCCAAGTTCGCGAGAACGTTCGAGAAAGGCAAAAGAGCAAGCTGAACGGAAGTTGGAACTTGGGAATTCAAAGATCGGTGATCCCCCTCCCCGTCCGTCGTTCTCGCTTTCTACGATGCGCGTTTAATTGCGATCAAACGAATACCCACTTCCGTCAGTGTGGGGTACGGCTTCTCTGAGAAGAAAGTATCGCAGTCCATCGCTGGTCAACTCCCGTGCTACTTCGAACGGCGACACTACGTTTCCCTTCGACTTCGACATTTTCTCGTCGTTCACGGTCCAGTGCGAGTGGCACAGTATAGTTTTCGGCGGCTCCATGCCTGCGGCCATCAGGAAAGCCGGCCAAAAAACTCCATGAAACTTCAGTATGTCCTTGCCGATTATCTGGGTGATCAGGAAAGTGCTAAAGTTTCGCGAACAGAAGTTACCCGAACGAGGTTATGTCCCATCAATAGCAAACGAGTTTTCGCCTTGGAAAATACATTTCGCGATAGCGATTTCGAAAAATAAATTTTTCAATGACGAAAAGAGAACCACCATATTGTCGTTTCGAAAAACCTTGGAACGACCTTGAAGTTACTCGGAATGCCCTTGAAATGACCTTGACATTATGCACGAACGATCTTGGAATGGCCTTGAGATTATCTTGAAGTGACCTTGAAATGACCTTCGAATGATACCGGAGTGACCTTGAAATGACCTTGGAAATGTCTACTAAAAAGGAATCGTTTTCGACCGGATATTGCTCGAATCCCAAGATAATTGGAACACACTGCACTCGTCTTGCGGCTAATTACGTTTGCCGCATGTTTGTCCAAAGTTTGCAGGGGACGACAGCCGGAGCACTTACTTGAACGGAAGGTGGCCACCGTTCGTTGGTAAACTGTTGCTCGCTCGGATAGCCCATCGAAGTTAGATAATTGACGAGTGCGTCGAGCCAGACGTAAATGGTATGGGTATCGTCGTTGGGTACGGGAATGCCCCAGGGTGCCCTTTTAATCGGCCTCGAGACACTCAGGTCCTCCAAGCAACTTCCTTCCTCGATCCAATCGCACAAAATTTTGTGAAACTTCGATGGCCGCACGGTGGTCTCTGTGCACACGAGTAATTACGGTCTCATATTGCATGAAAACACTTGGAAACTTCGTCAACGGGAAATTCTGTACGGGAACTGCACTTTCATTGAACAACTTTGTATACCGGGTGGCGAATTTGCCGAAGCAGATATCTCGATAAATATGGGAAATACGGAGAAATGTTTGAAACAAAAGTTTCAGGGTTTTTGAGATGGCAAGACATGATGATATTGAACGACCTCTGAATAGCTGTCTTCAAGATCATTTCAAGGTCAACCCTGTTTTTTCAATGGAGACTCGTGGCTTTCTCAACAGCGTAAAATTTTACGTGAAAAACTGAATAACTTTTACTTGAAACAATTTTTCCTCAGATCTTCACTTTTCGAGATATAGATTTTTTTTAAGTCAAGGTCAAGATGACCTTCCATTGGTGAAATCATAAATTACCGTCCTTTAGCCAGTACTTGAGATCGTCCTGGAACGCGCTCAATCGGAACTTGTAATTTTCCTCTTCGGTCCATTCGACCGGATGTCCGGATTCGGCGGTAACTTTGATAGTTTCGCCAGCGGCGTTTTTGGTCTCGGCCAATTCGGCGGCGCTGACGAAGTTTTCATCGGGCACGCAATACCATCCGCTGTATTTGCCGAGATAAATGTGGCCGCGATCACGCAAAGTGGTCTGTAACGAAACGATGAAGGTTTCTTCGATGGCGATCGTTGAAGCAGATGTCTCGATAAATATGGGAGATACGGAGAAATGTTTGAAACGAAAGTTTTTGTGTTTTTGGAATGCCGGGACACGATTATTTTAAACGACCTACAAATTGCTGTCTTCAAGGTCATTTCAAGGTGAACCCTGTTTTTCAATGGAGACTCGTGTCTTTCTCAACAGCGTCGAATACTATTTGAAAAACTGAATAACTTTTACTTGAAACAATTTTCCCTCAGAGCTTTACTTTCCGAGATATAGATTTTTTTAAATTCAAGGTCACTATGACCTTCGACTCAAGGAAAAATGGAAGTGAACGAACCCAGAATTGCCTGACTGCCTGTTGATGGCTCGCATCGGTCGTTCTTATGAAACGACCGTATCCAATGTCGAAATGATCGCACATTTTTCGAAATTCCGACGAAACTTTGCAGCAATAATCCTCAACCGGAAGTCCTGCTGATTTTGCGGCCACTTCGACTTTGTTACCGTGCTCGTCGGTACCCGTCGATAAAAGCGTTTCGTGGCCCAGCATCGCGTTGTAACGCGTCATCGCGTCCGCCAAAAGAGCACTGTACAAATGTCCGATGTGAGGACCTGCAACGACCCAAAATTAATTGTTCTGATATTGGACATCGATGACGTCGATCAATCAGCGAAAAAATCATCTACCAGCGTTCACGTAAAAGATCGGAGTCGAAACGTAAAAAATCTTCTTTGGATAAAGTCCGTAATTTCTTGACGATTGCCGATTCATCGATTCGTATCTCTTCGCCCGGAAACAACTCCAACTGACACCCCGGGAGTGAAGCCCAACCGGAAACGAAGTATAGATGGAACGCTCCGATCCAACTGTAAAATATCGACCGTAAATTTTTAGGCCTTTGGAATTCCGACCTCTAAATTTAGAATTATTGAAACGCGAAATACTTAACAAATTTGACTTTAGATATAGTCATTTCGAAACGATTTTTATCATTTTAAATCTTTGTAAAATATATATATATTGTAGATTGTATATTAATTACGTGAAACTTTATCATTAATAATTATATAATTATAAACAATGTCATCTTTAAAAATTAGAATGTTAGCCCAATGATATTTATCATAACATCATAAAAGAAAAGAATTTAAATAAATACTACTTTTTTGATGACCATTTTAATAAATTACTTAAAGCGATATAGAAAATGCAGTTGATAGTTTTTCCTCGTTTATTGCGACTACACGAGCTTGCGTGTGACATAGTTATCGATAGTCGACGTGGCCCGAAAGATGATTACGACGTTAGTTTTCACGTTTTGGTTTTGGGTATCCCTGAGCCGGTCAGTGAAATAGTTTCTAGTTGGGTGACGAGATCCATGTGTTTGAACTCGTTGGGTCTCTCCGTGAAGCGTTTCAACAATTCGATTCGCGCAGAGTCATCGGTAGCGTAGTACAATTGAAGTTCATTGGCGAGGCACTGCGCTTCCTGTGCGTTCATCGATTTGGAATCGAACTCGCCACGCATCAGGACGACGCCTTTGCTGTCCTTGAGATCCAGATAGTGCGTGATGGCTAAGCACTCGGGTGCGTTTTCGTGGTGGGTCTGATACCATATCAGCGGAGTCATATGAACTTCGGAGCCGCAAAACTGGGAAACTATGAATTCGTAGCCGTTCTCCCTTGGCAGGGGCAACAAAAAAGTAGAATATTTGCGAGCTCGCTCGAACATTTTGTCGAATTGTTCGGGAGTCATTACACCGGCGATGCAGTCTTTCGACTTGTGATAGTCTAGCCATATTTCAACTATCTCATCCTTGCCTTTGTCGCGAATCAGGTCCAGCTTCATCACGTCCGCCAGCGATGATTTCTTTCCACTCACTGAAGGATTCGCATTGGGCTTGGCGTTGCATTGAGCCTGAAATTTCCGGTCTTCCTCTCGTTTGGCTGAAATGACAAAATTGGATTCTAGGTGGATCTTTAAAGTTTGAAGAACCTCGGAAAGGATGAAGATGGGATGTTGTTTGTTTGGGATTGATTGGGTTACGTCGTTACGAAGAGAAATGATCGCGAAGTAAAGCTTCGATCGCTGCGTCTTCAACCGTCTCACCTTTTGTTTCTCGCAATTTCTTTTCTTTTGCCTCGATCCTAGAAAGGAACTCTTCTGGGTCGGTTTCCTGAAGCTTGGCGATGTTTTTAGCGTACTTTTCAAAGTATGGATTGGTCTTGAGATGTTCGAGCGCTTTTTCCATTCTCGAAAGCGAGGTCATGATCGGTCTGTAGTTTGTTTTCCTGGAGGCAGCTGACCGGAGTTTTAGGAAAGTCGTTTTTCCGGCGATGTGAGAGGCTCTTCCAACGATGTTTGAAAGATGCAATGCCATTGATCTTTGGTGGCCTTGACGGAGGTTTCGGGTTGTGAAAATAATTTGTGCATTCTTAGCAACGTTTGTATTAAATAATTGAATAAATAAACTTACCAAGTACGACTGGATGCTTTCGTAGCAGACGACAGAGACGGTTCGTGGTTCCTACGGTTACCAATGGTCAGTAAAAATTTACCGACTCAGAGTAGCTGCAGTTACTGACGGTCAGTAGATTACCTACTCGGTCGAATTAGCTCGATCGGGGTGGTGGCCAGATATTCGTCGTCGATACGTCATCAACCTTCCGGAAACTCATCGATTCTAATCCGCCATTGGTCGATTCCCCTAGATTTTGTTCATACGATTCTATCTTCAGTATTTCGCAACGTTGGCACTTCTTCTCCGTTTGCCATTCATTGCGTTCGTAAACGGTCCCTCCCGCGTTCCTACCTCCAATATTACATTAATTTTCTCTCCCACTTTAATTTTTCGCTTTTATCCCCTCCCTTTGAGTTCCACCAGATTTAACCGTTTTCCAAGCTTATCGCGTGTCCGATCAGCGTTGAAACGTTGAAACGCCCACCCAGGGAGGATTATCGTGCGAAACCGTACGAGCCTATTGACGTGCCTTAAAGTCGCTCGTTGTGTTTACAAGCTCATCGTTGTTATGACGTTGGACGCGGGCTTAGTCCGACGCTCGTGTCGTCGCCGCGATTCGTAAGGGACAAAATGGGACGCGGATAAGACACTCCGTACATCACCTACCCATTCACCTTCTGACTTCTGATGGTCAACGATGCTAAGGTTCCTGTCGCGGCGACGTGTCCGCAGTGTTAGTGGACAAAATGCATCATCGCAAATACGGAATCAGCGATTGCTCAGCAACCGCAATATCGTCCAGTGCCGAGTTATTTTGTTGGACGGAACAGATTTGACGATCGAACTGCCGGTAAAAAACAATTTTCTTTTTACGAAACTCAATACGTTGTCGCGTGGTCACCGCTCCGTGTGTTGGTCGTGAACGATGATCTAACCTTCCAGCAGTATCGATTTTCATTCCTGATGTCCTCACTGCTACCCTTCAGGGTTGTTAGAACCCTTTCACTTTTGCTCCACTTTTCCGTCTTGGCTAGTTTCACCACCTGTAGTTTTTTTATCCAGAAGGGCATGAGTAAACTGAAATCACAGGTCAATCCTATCCGCTACATCTAATTTGAACGTGTTTTGGTTGGGTTGCCATGGTAATGAGGCAGAATCGTAAATACTCAGTAGTCCAGAAAGTATGTATAGGTGATAGGTCATCCTCCGAGTATCAGCCTTGGCTGATGTACCAGGTCAGGGGCATTTCAGGAAAATGACTCGCGCGTGATTACTCGCGCGTGACAGAAATTACTTTCCTGGATTGACGTAATTCTTGAGTATGGAGACTTTGGAAACATTTTCTAGGATTAATATTGAATAATATAATAAATACTGAAAAATCCAAAGCAAAAAAGGAAAGAAATTAAGAAGTCGGGATAGTAAAAAGTGAGTCTTGATTTCATTTCAGAAAAAAGCACTGGCGAGCGATCTTTACGAGCAAGTGTTCTACAGCTTGGATCTGATAGAAAAAGATTATTTCGGGCTTCAGTACACGGACAGTAACAATGTTCAGCACTGGCTGGATCCTACCAAGCCCATCAAAAAGCAGATCAAAAGTAAGTGCCTCTAACTATAATATTCAATGCTTCCAGGAGCACGTATCCGATTTGGAAAAGGTTCAAAGCTCTCCTAGAA
The DNA here is from genome assembly GCA_030523105.1 of Ophioninae sp. A BG-2022a. NCBI lineage: Eukaryota > Metazoa > Arthropoda > Insecta > Hymenoptera > Ichneumonidae > Ophioninae sp. A BG-2022a. The sequence continues at coordinate 17,500 of JAPYZI010001966.1, read as the reverse complement.
GAAAAACCAACAGCATCGGTTTTCAAAAATTAATTTTTATAAAAGATTGTATAGCGAGGAGCTCTGAGGCTTTCGTAGGCCTTTGTTAGAACGAAAACTATGTTTGCTGAAAATTTGTATTGTTCAATTCATGTGTTTGTATGCTTGAAGATATATTGATTTTCAAATATGAAAACGTTTGACGTAGAAGTTTCATTCCGACAAAGGCTTCCGAGTGTTCGGATCGTGCTGAATCGCTCCCGATTGTAACGCTTGATACAATTGACGAACGCTTCGTAACGAGAGACGAAAAATAGAAAAAAAAAACTAAATAAATAAACTTTAATACCTTTTTGGGATCGTCAGGGAAGTTGGCCAGGGCACGACAGGAGCTACCGCTAAATAATATACTTGAGACACACACCCAGATCACTAACAATCCAAGGTAGCTCTTACATTACCCTTAGAGCCTAGAACATTCGCAATTTTATTCTAGACGTTGCTTTGGGATAAATGTTTTTTTTTCTTTTGGTTCACAAGATCATACGTAACACCCACGTAATGTAAAGAAAACGTATTTTATTTTTCATCGATGCTCGAATCATTGGTCTTTTGGATGTTCATTCCCATGCCGAATTTTTCATCGGAAATGTTTAATTTGATTAACATTCGATACAGTTGGACCGCCGTACACGCTGAGACTGAAAGTGAAATTTTATTCGTCGGAGCCAAACACCCTCCGTGAGGAATTGACTCGTTATCAGTTCTTCCTTCAATTGAAGCAGGATATTCTGGAAGGAAGGCTCAACTGTCCTCATCAGACTGCCGTTCAACTAGCTGCTCTCGCTCTGCAATGTAATGAAAGCCGAAAACATATTTTTACCTTGCATATCCTCCGTGAAAAGTTGAACCGAGAAAACCGAGCTTATCTAAAAAAAGGGTTTTCCAGTAATACGATTTAATCAACGAATTCCAGCTGAGTTGGGTGACTACGATGCATCGGTGCACACAGCAGCAACCATTTCGGAGTTCCGTTTCATTCCTGGTCAAACGGAGCAAATGGAGCTCCAGATATTGGAGGAGTACGCGAACTGTTCTGGTCTGAGTCCAGCACAGGCGGAATCATCATATCTGAGTAAAGCGAAGTGGTTGGACATGTACGGGGTGGACATGCACATGGTGATGGGTAAGGACGCCTGCGAGTATTCGCTGGGTTTGACGCCAACAGGAATCCTAGTGTTCGAAGGGAACCAGAAGATCGGTTTGTTCTTCTGGCCAAAAATTGGGCGTTTGGACTTCAAAAAGAAAAAGTTGACGCTCGTGGTGGTCGAGGAGGACGACGAAGGTCGCGGCGAGCAAGAGCACACTTTTGTGTTTCGCCTCGTTAACGAGAAAGCTTGCAAACACCTTTGGAAATGCGCCGTCGAGCATCACGCTTTTTTCCGCTTACGGGCGCCGGTCAAAGGCGCCAGCGGTCGCCAAAATTTCTTTCGCATGGGCTCGCGATTCCGTTACAGCGGCAAAACGGAGTTTCAAACGACTCAACTCAATCGAGCTCGTCGGACGGTCCAATTCGAAAGACGACCCAGCCAACGTTACGCGAGACGCCAGAGTCATGTTCTTAGGGAACGACAGCGACAACGGACCGAACAGGCCCAACCACCCACAAATGGTGAGCGAGCTTATAACAAAGTTTATTATACCCTTGTATAACTATGGGGCAACATTGTAATAATTGTTGATTTCATCTGAATAAAACTCAATTTCATTGGCAGGTGAAGAGGAGCCGCTGCAGCGATTTCCGAGTAAATCCAGCACCAAATCATCGTCTGGACAGGAGCCAGATCCAACGAACATCGCATCATCTCCATTGATGGATTCGTTGTTGAAATCCCTAGCGAAGGATCAACAACCCCAGGAAACAAACAACGAGTCGAGCGGAACGAGTCAAAAGGATTCGGATTTGTCGAAGCCAAGTTTTGCCGTAGCAGCTACAACGAACAACAACAACAATTCGGCTTCGACACCAGTGCCAAATAATCAAATCGGTGCCACGTCGATGACCAATCCACGATCACCCATACCGCCCGAGGCCTTGAAGTGCAATATTCTCAAAGCTAAGTCTTTGGACATGCAAAAGAGCTCGAATTTGTTGACGCTCACGAGCGCGGAGGATTCACCTAATGCCTTGAAGAAGAATCACTGTACCGAAGCTGCGACCATTGTCTCCGTCGTAAGTTTTATTTGTTTTTTTTTGTTTTCTAGTAGAATGACCTCGATCAATGTCGATCAAGATCAATATTCTGGCGTTTTGTTGATCATAAATTCAATGTCTATCTTACGTCAAATATAACCTCAATGTCGATCTTATGTCGACATAACCTCTCAATTAAGAATTCTACAAAACTGATAATCGATTTTTTCATGTAAAACTTGATTGGCGATGATAAAACTCAATTTCCAAAATTTGTGAGAACTCGAACCAACTGATGAGAGCTTAAACAAACCCCAACAAACGTCGAAAGTCAAAGATGCTTACACGTTTCTAGCGTAAAAATTAGCCGAGACACGGCTGAACAAAAAAAAAACAGCAATTTTGGTCGATCGTCGAAACCATGGATGGTGGGGTAAAAAGTATTATTACGAAGGTGAATCCGATTACGAAAATACTGCGAAAATTTGATTTCTAAGTGCCAAATTGTTTCCGGAGCTTCCTTCATTATTTAGAAACGTGTAAGTAAACGACGATCCTTCAACTACGTGTGTTTGTGACGTTACGTTTCTTGTGCTGTTGATTCATGTCTGAACGATTATTACTCGATCGTGTAATAGAACGTCGCGTAAGTTGGTTTTATTTCGAGTAGCGATGATAGCGATTTGGAATTCTTGGGTACGTAGTTAGTTCGAAAAAATAATTCGACTTTCAATTTTGTTCGAATTATATTTTTATTATTCACTTATTTATTTGTTTGTTTATTGCATAAAAAAACTTTCTGAATATTCAAAATAGCTTACGCGAGGCAACATAACCAAACAAAAAGACCGAACATCGAATTTAGCACGAATTTTTAAAAGTCGCCTTTATTTTTTATCAAGCCTCGTTTTAAAAGTCTAGTAGAACTTTCTCTCGTTGGAATGAAACAGTAAATGAGTCGTCGCGAAACGATGACGCGTCGAGAAAGCGAGTTCGATTTTGAGCTTCGAAATAGAACGAAGAATTTCGTTTGATAACCTCAAATGGGTCCTTCGACCCTTAATGACTTGAAGAACCGCTGGAAACGCCATTAGCCCTTCAGAATGTTTCCTTCACCGTTTATTGCTCAAAGTGTTCCAATTGTTCGTCATTTCTTCTAGGCTGCATCATTCAGTACCGAAATTACAGACCAGGACTTTTGAATCCGATAGTAGTATTGAAAACTTCCCCACATCCGTCGATCTGATACTCCGTCGCTGGGAGCCTTCCGTACGTGAAGTTTAGGTTTAGAGCTTAGAGCCTCGATTGATCATTTCTAGCCAGACATAGATTCGAAATTGTCGCTACCAGTATGGAAGACATTGATCCTCTGCTTTCGCTTATAAAAGCGTACATTAAAAAACAAATGTAATTCATTCCGTTCAACCATGCGCAACGAGCTGCTTTTTCAAACGCTGATCGAGAATTCCCTCCACGAAACCACCAATTCATCAGTTTTCCAAATATGTTCTTAATATTATTTTTTAAATAGATTATAAATGATTATCTTCATTCTTCATTTTAATTCAAATCTTCATATATACATGTATCTTTTGTTTACTTAAATTAAAATACAAAATCATTATTATTGTTAATATTATCGATATTATTTTTATCATCATTATCGTATCTCTGCCAGACGTTTTTTTGCCAAGCTGCAGTGCCTTTTCTAAAAAAATGCTGATTTATTTTTTATTCTTATTTGTTTTTGCAGCGATTAATTGCAAAAATGTATCGATGCAAGAAACTTCGTGCTTTTTACGTTTTATTGGAAAAATTGGATTAAAAAAAAATGTTAATGATTTATTATTTTTATTTCATTTCTTCCGGGGATTCATACAGGGAGGCGACAAGCTCACGCTTCCGGTCAGCGGTGGAAGTACAACGACAAACGCCATTGAGGAATTAGTGACGGTGACGCACTTTTCCGTGGACGATTGGGGACAAGTAGAGCAGAAGACTACACCCTTAACGAGTACAACGACGACGACGACGAGTCATCTTCAAAATCCGTTCAACCCGTTTATACGCGAAAACGACGTGACCGAAAGTTGCAACGAGGGAAGCGCCGAGACGAGCAACGGAACGACAAAAATTTGGCCCGAAGAAACGACCAAGAAAAGTACAAACCCGTTTATCGATTCTAACCCATTTTTGGGATCCCTCAATCCATTCGCCGAGCCACAATACGAGCTGGAGAAAAAAGACGAGGAGGAAACGAGACGAGAACCCGAAATTGAAATTACGAAGCCTGATGATCCGGCAATCAATAACCCCACGGTCCCAATTAAGGTAAGCACGGAACATGTTGCGATTGCGTTAGAAAATGAAGTCTCACTGCGCAATATCGTAAATTTCGAAATTTATATACAATTTTAAGTAACCGACTTCGAAAAATCCTTTTTCAAGGCCACGGACATTTTTCTAAATTCTTCGATCGAATAAAACGACAATTAGAGGTTACGTCTCATCTCGATGTCTTTTTCTTTTTGTTTTTGTGTAGGATGAGCGCAGCACCGTTTCGGATATCAGTCCATGGTTCGTCGCTGATCCATCTCCGGCTTCACTTCCAGTGGAGGCGGCTCCGACGAAACTGCCCGTAATACAGCGAAAAACGATGATAACGACTCAACTTTAACAACGACGAGACAATTAATGCGATAAGAAAGAAAGCAAAACATACATTCCTTCGGTACTTAACGATTACTGGTGGTGTAGAGATTTTTATCCGGTATTTAGATTCGAGTGTGACGCATCGTTACTATTTTCATTTTTTTCGTCACGATTAACGAGATAACGTTTTTACTGCCTGAATTAACGATATATGTAAGAAATATTTGTACCCGTTGATGCATAAACGCATATGCGTTTGACATATCCGTTTTACGATATAAAACGTATATACGTATGAATAAATGCGCTTTGAAATCACGTTTTACTATTTTTCGTGCCCGAATATTTTTTCGTTTTCAACCTCATTCTCGTTTTCGTATTTTGGGAACATTCTGGTCGTCGTTTGAACATTTATAACACGCGTAGTCGATGTAACAGGCTTTTATTATTTTTCAGCAATTATAGACATCATTTACAACTCACAACTCATCACTAGGTTCCTTCCGGGGAACGTTGAATTCTTTCGTCGTTGGTTTCAACACCGAGAACAATTTATCGGTCGCTGTAGGATGCATACTCATTTGCAATTCCGTCAACGACTCTTCGGTCTGCAAAAAATATCAAAACATATCGATGCCGTTTTGTGGTTTTCATATATTTTAACATCGGTCGTACAGGAATGATGAAGAAAGTGGACAAAAAAGAAGAAGAGGGGTAAAATGTGTTTAGGAGTTGGTTAAAATGAAGGATGATGAAAAATCGCACCTGTCGCAGTAACTGAGCCGCGGTGTGCAATACCCTCTGCCATTTACGCATTTCTACGTTGTGAAGGCTCTCCTGCTGTTGCAAAAGCGTTATCCAGTCTTCGTCGCTCTTCGGAGTGTTTCTGAACGAGAAAATTGAAAACGTGTTTCAAGAGGTTAAAGGACGTGTTTTGAAATACGTTGGTCAAAATATGACAACGAACCTGAGAACGTGGAGGTCCATTATCGTGTAAGCAGCCGCGTCCTCCAATCCCCAAAGTTTGTAATACAGCAAGCCGTTTATCAGAGCTAAACAAAGTACGACGAGCAAGAGCACCCAGCTGATGACGCTTCCCGCGTCACCTCGAATTCCGGCGCCTGTAAAACCTCGTGATAAACGTTAAGATCGATGTTTTTTATCGAATTCGAATTTTTTGGGTTTAGATTTTTGGTGATGTTACCATTTATGTTGTGGGTGTGCGGTTGATCGATCACTGCCGACTGCAGAGTGACCGGTAAATGATCGGGGGAATGGGATTGAAGATTAACGCTCGGACCAACCACCCGACGTCTCCTTCTCGTTTTTCTCTTCAATCCGACACCACCTCCAGACTCCTCGCACTCGACGCTCAATGCTTTCGCCAAACTGCAAAAATACTCTTCCATTCCTGCCCAACAATTCTTCTCGATCAGACCTGTGGGTGATCGAACGAGAATTGAGGTTTCGAGGTTAGGTTTCACGGAATATCGATTTTGAGGTTATGATCGACGCAAGATCGACATTGAGGTTATGTTTCTTTTCAAACGGACCTTACGACATAATTCGCACACCTCAACCGATATATATCTTGGACGCTGCGCCATTTTCGAAAATTCTAACCGCACTTTCGTTTCATCCGGCATTTCTTTTCACGGGAACAAAAAACAATAATCGTATTTTCTATATTGAAGCAAAGTTGCTTGACGCACCTTTCATCATAGCCCAAACGTGCTTTTTGAATTTGACCTCTGACCAAACGGTCAAAGTGCTCTCGCCCTCGGTAATACTTGATAGGCAATAGTGACTCAAGACCGTGAACGAGTCGGCGTACGGTATCCCAGCGTTGTTCGCCTCAACGTCAATACTGTAGAGATTGCCGGGTCTGCTGCACGGTCGCATAACCTCAAAAAGAACAAATTCACGTTAAAATTCATGTTCGAAGAGTGAAGCTACCCAAATAAACCTATACAAACCCAAACAAACCCATACAATCCCAAACAAAGAAACTCAAACAAACCCAAACCATTTCGTGTTAAAATTCGTATTTGAAAAGTGAAGCTATGTGAAAAACTACAATTAACTAAAAAATGATCGTTCAGATACCTGGGTCTCCGTAACCTGGGAAGTTCTCGGGGCGAGCGGTTGCGTGAGGGAAATGGTTAGGGACACGGTCCTCATCTTTTGGCCTGTTCTACTGTCTTGCGTCCATGCCGACTGTATCACGTCTTAAAAGAAAAAAAAAGAGAAAGAACCTTAGATCAAGCATTGTTAATGAATACTGTATAATTAAAAAATCCTGAAATATTAGAAAGTCATTAAAAAATTAAAAATAATAATATAATTGAAAAAAAAAATAAAATCGCATTACCAGTGGTCTTTCGAGCAGTGTGGAAGTCCAAGAAGAACTTTGAATTGGTGAAGAGCAGCGTGAATAATTGATCAATGTGGATCGGGAGGGTGATTTTCATCAGTTGCCTTCCATCGTGAGAGGCTGTACACGTAGCGGGTACTCTGCACCCGATTCTTACTACAAAACAAAAAGATCGATAAAAAACGTCCTTGAAAGAATTTCTTCCAAAAGCTTCTTCCGGTTCCCAAGCCCAACATAATTAGCACGTTAATTAATAGAGAAAATGATTTTTCAATAAACCACAAAATTATCGACAACGTTTTCAAATTGTGTACTTTTTTAAAAAATTCACTCGAGTTCCGAAAAAAGAGAAATTAAAACGTTCCGATAAAGTCGAATTTGCAAAATTGTTCATTTCGAGCATTTATCTCAGCCATCTTTTACTATATTTCCGATTTTTTTCTAACTTCCGGTAATTTATCCTGTATAGTTCCAAGACACGCGGAAACTGCGTAAAACCTGCGTCGGTAAGATTTCCCTAGAATGACGTAAGCATAGTTGGTGATCGCGGTCACCAATCCGAGTTCGCGGCGGTTCGGTTACGGAGAACAATTTTGGTACGACGGGGGGGGGTGAATGAGAAGTGGTGGGAGAACGAACGACGTAACGTACTTGCATTTTTTTCTGCCTCGCTTTCGGTCGTGTCGCTTAAATCCGTCGGATCCAAGGGAACTTCCGGTCTCGGTGCGACCGGAAGTCGAGGCGGTGGTTCCTCGTTGAGGGGAATAACGGGAGACTGCGAATTTTCCATGTTTGCACCTTCGACCTTTTGATAAATAATTTGAATGAGAAAAGTTCGTATTGTCGGGAACGGCCATATTGGATTGCATAACAGCTTCGACGCTACCGTGTATATGGACGCTCGTAGTGTAAAAAAAAAACGAAGAAGAAATACCTCTGAAAATGATTCCACGGACAATCTCGTGGGTAACTTTTCATCGTCTGGTGGGGGTAACGGCGGAATGTAATCTTCGTCGTCGGAGGTTAGACCGAGTTCGTCACCGTAACACGTGTGCACCAGTTGCCACATCTCGGCCATACTCATCGGCTGTCAAATTCGAAAATTCGGGTTTTAAAACTAATTTATGGACTCATCGTCGTTGGTACATTCGATCCTCATGTTTTTCGGATTAACCCACGAAACTCGTTTTTTTTTGCGTTCTCGAATCGTCTGTTGCGCGGTACGTGATCGAGACAAGAGAACGACGAGATAATCCGACGATTGAAAGAAACGATAAGACGAGGATGACGGGCGATTTACGATCGGAGTTTTCTGTCCTCCGTCGTGTGAATAATTGAATATTCTTCGATGTTGAAAATAGAATGCTGCGCGATCCTGAATAACTGTCAACAACTGGCTGATGGAAATACGAACGCGAACGAAATTTTTGGTTATGTACTTATCAACGCGTCGAAAAATGTTTTTTTTTACATTGAAATATGATGTTTCACATTTATGGTTAAGTTGGCCGAAAAGCTAATTTTGGGTTTCTTAAAACACGGAGGATTTGCAAAAACGGCTGATAGATGTTCTTGACTTTCAGGTTAAAAAGTTTCCTGGATTTAACTTTGGAAAAGGCGGTCTTCAAAGAAGCATCCATCACCCAGGTTTTCTTGTTTCAGCTGATAAAAAAATGGAAAATCGAAAAAACAATTCCTAGGGATCGTGATCCAGAGCAAACAAATCCAAACCCAAGGGATCGTGATTCTAACCTTTTTTTAAAGAAACCTTGAAGAAAATGCGTTTTGTTTGGGTTTGTTTTTGTTTTCATTTTCAGTGACTTTCACGAAACTAGAGTTTAGTAATGGAGTGCAAGGCCGAATGTAAATTACCTGTCCGATGAGAGCGTTTTGCCATACCCGGAAAAGCATTAGATACGTTTTATCCCTGGCTCCGAACGTAGTTAAGAAGAACTTGTCAGTCTCGGTGCATATCAGTATAGCGTTTGGTATAACAAGAGCCGTTTTTTCTTTGGTGATGGATGCGACGTCCTTCCAGCGAAGCGAAACCAGAGTCTCCCACATGAATATATTCGCGTAGAAGCAAACGTAATTTTGCGACACGTAAAGACGTCCATGAACGAGGATCTCTCGTTGGAGAGCGCAAGAGTAATCTATGTATCGTTAGAAATGGAGGGGAGATGGATATCTTTTTTTTTTCCAGCTGATAGCGAAGGAGAATATGGAAAAAAAACTCACCTACTACCAGCCTCTCGTCATCCGGTACATCTTTGAAGATTCTCTTGAAATCTTCGGAGCGAGACTTGTATGTGGGATAGAGAACGTTGTACCAAGACGACTTTTTCTTCACTCTGTCAGCTCTGCTACTCTTTTTACTCTCCGAAGCAGAATTCTTGCTCGGTTCGGCCGAGTCCGAGGAGCGATTAATATTCTCCTGAAATTCGCTCACTTTCATTAGCTGAATCTTAATTGCTCTTGAGACGGAAATACAGAATTTATGGAAAATAAGAAGAAAAGAGGGAAGGAGAAATTCTATGATCTCCATTGTCGGGATCATGGCGGTTTACGGAAATTCACTATGTTTCTATTAGCTATTATTTGTGGGAAAGCGATTTCGCTAAATCTAAAGATCTTACCTGGGTATGTTCATCAGCCTTCGACGACACGGAGGCTTCTCTGGAGGACAAATTGGCGGTGCTATCAGCTTTGGAGTGATCTCGTTTATTCTGTGCTTTGGGACTAGGATGCGGCGACAAGTTGGGCGTTTGAACAGGACTGGAATGTTCCTGGGGTTCGGTTTGTGGATTTTCGTGCGAGGATTCCATAGCGGCTTCATTGCTGGATTTGCCAGGGTTTATACCCCCCAGGGACGACGAATTGATGGAGCTTAGAACTTCGTGGCTGGAGATCAGTAGATTTTCGACTGATTTGTTCCTGGGCGTAAAATTGATGATCGATTAATCGCGATTTCGATATTTCGGCGAATTCGATTAATCCCGACATTCGAACGTTCAATTGTTCGCTAATGAACGAGTCCCCGATCGTTCCGCTTGATAGCTGTCAAACGGCGAGTAATCAATAAACGCGCGTACCGCGAATGAACACTCGCAGGATCCAGTGAGGTTAAAACCCGGGGTTATCGCGTCCGACTTACATGCTCGTGATGGGATGATCCTGGAAGTTTTCTTTCTCGAAATACATGATTGGCTCTCGTTGTGTCGCGAATGTCCGAACTTTTTATTTTTTTTTATTGGAGATTAGATACAGCCCATACCGATAAGATAACGAAGGATCCCAGTTGAATGTTGAATCAACATTGGTATGAATAATAGAACGTTCCCGTCCTTTCGATTCCCGCAATAATGAGCCGAATCGTTTTAGGCTCTGTTCACACTGTGGCCAACTGGAGAACCCTCGCGAACGACCGATGGAACCCAAGTGGAAAAATCCTCCTCATTGGATGATCGATTTTGAAGGTTTTCAGTTCAGCCTATTAGAAGCGAGGATCACCCTCAGCTGACGGGACTTCCCCCTATATTTTTTCGATATTGACGCTTTGACAGTTATGTGCTGCTAATCTTGGCTGTAGATTATGTTCATGGTCAAAAAACCATTCATGAGAAAAGATTTAGTGATTTGTTTTTTGTGAGAGGTGTCACGACTGTTGTGTCCATTGTAATTGTAAATCAATCGTGTCATGTGTGAAATTAATATTCTATAAATATTCAGAATATTAAAAATCCACCAAAGCCTCAAATCTCCAATTACCGTATTTATATAACCACAACTCCGGATAATTCGAAAGCCGTCGCGAACTCGCGGCCATCTACGATGCATGCGCCATCTGAGAACGCGGCTTGAAGATCACTAAAATAGCAGTACTTTTTTTGCGAATAAAAGGATATTAATTCAGCCGGAAAAATCGACGCAGCACTAGGCCAGAGAGGACACGACGGTGGATTGTTTACATCGCTCGCGAAGTGCCTAACCTAAAAGTTTCAGCGACTGACAGTTCGATCGTCTCGGAGAAATGTCGCGAAAGGTCAGCCCGTGTTTCACCGTCCCGGAGTTACACTGGAACATCGAGCAAACAACAAGTAACAATACTAAGCGTGACAATCGATATTTTAAGAAAGGCGCGGTATGTTAACGCCCACGAAATCGATTTTTTTATTCCCACCAGTGTGACATAATGTGTCGTCTAAACTGAGGGCGCGGGAAAAAAATACGGAACAAAAAATAAATTAAAATAAATTTTTAAAAATAAATAAATCAAAATGGTTCGGGTAATTCCGGTGCACAATTTTTCGGGTCAAACCGTAGCGGCGATAGAGGAACCAACGGCGTCATGTCCCGCCAAATACACGGATCGTGACATGTTGCTACTGGCGTTGTCAAGTCATTGCGTCGAAGTCCACGAGTTGACACCAGAGCCAAGATTGGCCGCGGTATTTCCGACGGTAGATCTAGTCCGTCAGATGTTACACTGTAATCGTGAAAACTACATAGCGACCTTGGAATCCAAGTGTTCCCGTGATGGTTCCAGCGTCAATAGCTTTGTAAGAATATACGTGAATTGGGCATTAGGCGGAAGTCAAAATCAGGCGATGAGGGCTAGAATAGCTGGTCGTGTGACACCGAGTTCCAACCGTTTGTCCAATAGTTTAGAAATGATAGAGTTGCCGTTGACGGGTCATCCAACAAGGATAGCTTGTTGTCAAGCGACGGGCAACCTCCTAGTAGCGACGGGTGACACGGCGATCCTTCACGAATTGAAGGTCGAAAGGCAAGCTCATTCGAAGCGGAAGTTCATCGATTTCGAGGCACGACCATGGTCTTTAGGGTTTGGGTTTGCACCGACGGAACTGGCGATCGCGGAAGACTTTTTTCTCATCAGTGACGATCGAAACTTGATGGCGTTCAGGCTGACCAATCGATTGTACGAAGAGTTGGATCTCCTCAGCTCACCCACCTCCGTCGAATCGGCAGTTAGAGGATCGTCCAGTTCTGAAACTGGAGAACGTTCTAGGAATTCCAGACTGGAAACGCAAAACTCAGAAGATACGCAACGAAGCTCCAGCGGGACGTGGGATCTCTCCGTCCAGGTTTACAACATCACCAATCCTTCTAGCTGCCTAGACTGGGATCAATTCGGAGATGAACGATATTTAGATACAACGAACTCCAAAGCTTGCATCGAATTGCCGGCGTTGAGGTCAGATAGACACAAGCCGGGTCCCATCAGCAATCCTTTCATCGTCAACGCGCCGGATCTTGAAATAATCATTAAAACAAGCTCACCGGTCGACGGTTGGTCGGAGAACTACGCGGTACAGCGATTGTTGCAGTTGAAGATCCGAGACGAGATAGGCAGTCCCAGGAGAAACGAAAGTCCAGACATCTTCGCTTGCTCGCTTCTCAAACCTTTGTATCTGAAGAGAGAAAGTTGCTCTTCTGGAAAAAAGTGCATTTTGAGGTCCGATAAATACAAAAGGCTGAACGGGGTTGCTTGTGTTTTGTGCACTTCGCAGGAAGGATACTTGTTTTATTTTCCAGCTAACGGAGAAGTCGAGCCTGTTTGCACCTCGTATCCTTTCACCGCGCCGGTCAGTCATGTAGTCTTGGAGGACACAGTGCTCCACGCTCTGACGGAAGCTGGCTTGGAATCCTACACTCTGCGATTGTCGTACACGACCGGAATCGGAGATAAGAACAGCCTGGAATCAACGGAGCCAGTTTCACTGATAGGGCTGCGTCCATTCATGGGAGTCCAAAGATTGCTTCACGCGGATCGTTACTTGGTCCTGTTGAGCCAAGCCGACAATCACTGGACTCTTTACGCTTTGTCGTTACCCGGACCGGAAGAGCTGTTCGAGGACGTTCTCAGCGCAGCAATGAATCACAGAATGTCTAGTCCTGGAACTTACAGACATTTGCTGTGCGAAAGCCACGCGATTGCTAGCTTGGCAAAAGACATCGAACGTGACCAAGGTTCCGAGGGACTGGAAAACTTGTACCGGAAGTCTTGCGCTCTCCTGGCGGAGTACTACATCAACTCGGAATCGCAGGCTGATTGGAATCTCTGTGCGAGCTACTTCGCAATGGCAGGCATGAAGGTGGCAGAGGTTTTGTCGCAAAAGTCACTGAGCTCTGCTCCTGGTATCGGAACTTACTTGACGGAAACTCTGATGGGTTTAAGCAGCGGACCTGAAGCCGACGCAATTTTTCAGTGCTTCAACATCGTTGAGATGATCAACACGACCGGGAAGAAGAATCTCTTAAAGCTGATATTCGGAAGTCCAGTTCTGAGAGAATACGCGACTGACAAGTTGACCGCGATTCTTTTAGGTTTCGAACAACAAGACGATTTAACGAAATTCGCACTGGTGCTGCTTTACGTACAAGCCGATCGTCAGGATCAAGCGGAAAAGACTATCAAGCCCATCGCTGATAACTGCGTGATGACCATGTCCCTAAAATACTGGAATTGTCTTTTCGACGTTACGCAGGAACGTCACAACGGTCACGGGGCTAGCTTTTCCGATCTCTCCGTCGTTCTGATGCGTCAGAAAAGTGCGATCTTTGCCGATCTCCTGGTGAAGATCGTAGACGCCAGGGCGGTTTCTTTGCATCAAATACTTCAAATATTTTTGGCTCATTTGCCTTCTCGAGTCGGCAGGGATGGACACGTCGCGGCGGCCGTCCTTCAAAACTTCGTCGAAGCTTATCTTCGGAAATACTTCGAACCTTCGAGGGAAACTAAGAAAACGGAAAAACCTCGGGATTACTCGATAATCGAAGCCTTCAAGATATTGGTACGTTCCTATCTGGGCAAACTGACGCAAACTAATGTCTACGCGCTCGAAGACAACAGAAAGGATCATGACGCTGATGAGGAAAAGGAATACCTATTCCAACATCTCAGGCCGGCTTATCTCGACAAGATCATCGACAGCGGATGCCAAGACAAGAAGTCTTCGTCGTCGAACACCAGAAAGGAGGTCCTCAAGTTGCAGGCACTCTTGACCAGCGGATATCTTCCCGATGAGTGCTTTCAGGAAGTCCAGCAATTTTTGAAAGCGCACACCATCGACGGTGACTTCTCCTTTCGACTCGTGTGTGTCGCCAACGCAGAGGGCACCCACATGCTGATGGAACGCTGCCCACAAGCTCTCTTCTCGTATGCCAAGGTAAGTAACCTTTGTTGCGAGTCGTTGGTCTCTCATCGGAATCTTACTTATCAGTTGGCTTTCAGGAGAGATATCGAGAGGAATCCGAGTGGAAGTATCTCATTCAATCACTTTACGAGAAGATATCCAGCGAGGAGAATAATCCTGATTGTTCGTTGTTCGAACAAGCTTTGGAAGGTAAACAAACCCAAACAAATGCAAACTCAAAATAGCCAAAGGGAACAAATATTCATGAAAAGGTCAACAATCTCGCTTCTCTTTTTCAGATACGCTGGTCCACTTGGCACGAACGATGTCACTGAAGGGTCTCCAGCGTTTGCTGTCGAACGAGAGTACGAGCATCCTTCAACGCTACGGCGACATTTGTAGTCAAATAATGCACGCGGATCACGTAAATTCGATGATAATAGGCACTGGTCAACATCTCTTATTCAACATTAACGTTTGAACGAATCATCGATCTCGATAGAATTTTTATTATAAACTTGTTTGAGATATAAATGTTCTCCTATTGGATTGTTGACGAAAAAAACAAAAAGAAAAACGGGCAGAGAAGATAAAAGACTAAGAAATTGTTTATTTGCTTCCTCGTGGAGGGGGTTATTACAAATATTTATATGTCTATATCGCGTCTGAAAATTGACAGTTCACGTTCCTGGCGTTGATAATAAATTTCGTGATAGCAAATCACCCAAACGTTTCTTCCATTTTCGTTTTACCTCTTGAGGATTGTGCTGAAGGACAAAAAGTTTGCATGTTGAAATTCAACTCTTTCTTACGTATTTCCTCGATGAATATTCTTCATCGTTTACCTGCATAATGTGAACGCCTTGTTGGGTCATAACGACCAATTCCTTCACTCCATCACCGGTCAAATCCACGTAAGCGATCGAATATATCGGAGCGTCGAATTTCTTCCTGTCCGTCAATTGCCAGACGTTTTCGCGTTTTGCGAATATCAGAAATTCTTGATCGTACGTCCCGAGCAAGATTTCGTTTCTGCCGTCCATGTTTATGTCGGCGATGCACGAGGACAGCACGCAATCCGTTGATTCCGTTCCTATCAGCGTCACGTCGGATTTCATACCGAACTTTAGCACGTCTCTGCAACGAAAAGTCGATTTTTATGATTTTTCCTTTAAATTGGTCAAACTTTTATTCGTGAAAAATTCTAACGTGAAAACGACAGTCCCGTTGAGAGCATTGACGACGAGAACGTTCAAAAATGGTTCCTCATGTAGATCAGGGTTATCAGCTTGAGCTGCAAGTAAAAATTCCAGTTTACAGTTCACTTCTTAGGAATTGGCA
Organism: Ophioninae sp. A BG-2022a; assembly: GCA_030523105.1. Taxonomy (NCBI): domain Eukaryota; kingdom Metazoa; phylum Arthropoda; class Insecta; order Hymenoptera; family Ichneumonidae; species Ophioninae sp. A BG-2022a. Next base: position 1,803 of record JAPYZI010001966.1, on the reverse strand, counting down.
AAACGTTCACCCAAACAAACCCAAACGACCATCCTTACCTAGTCCTTTCCAAAATTCCGGGACTGGAATTCTGTTGCTGTCCGGAAATATGTTCACCGAAGAAATTGGGCTATCGTATTGAAGAGTCCAGCGCTTCAAAATCGACAAATTTTCGACGTCTACCAAGCAGACTTTGACAAGTCCGCATTTGCAACCAACAGCGGTCAATCGTCTTCGAGAGAAGAGAGAGAACACAAAAATGATATAGGCCATTTAATAATCGATCTATGTTAATGGCATTTGACGATTTCAGGCTCACCCACCTTTTGCTCTTCGCGTAATAATGTATGTCGATTTTCAGGGCTAGCGCTCTCAAGTCCGCCAACTCCGGAAAGTACTTGCCAATGGGCAATTCGGTGTATCCGTGGCTCAGTTTGTCTTCCCTGATCATGTGGATGTTCTGATCATCGCCGGAGATCAACCAGACAATCTGAAAGTGACCCGGTCTGATTAGGTCAATTGTGAAATCGTTAAAGATTTAATTAGGTGAATTGTGAAATTACGGATTAACGATCACGCGTTATCAGTTACCTCGTTGCCATTTTCCGAGGATGGTAAAAACGTGTGATAGAGGTGATACGGCGTGTAGCTCAATTCCAGCATCAAGCAGTTCTGAGCTATAGATTCGATCGTGCTGCTCTCCTCCGCATCGCCGTCACCCACACCTTCGGTATAGATATTGAGATATCTTTCGACTGAGCTTTCGTTGCTCTGCTTAACTAGAGTGACTCCGATCACTAGCTCGTTACCGGAATCTTGCTTGTTGTAGGCATCTATGGAAATGATTTCGGCTCCGCCTGGAAAGTGGGAAATCTAAGTTTATTTGGGTTTGCTTGGGTTTAGAATTGACCTTACTGACTCGGAATGTACGTGAAGAGCTGTTCTTTCACTATTGGCCTGAGGAAAGACATTGGGCACCAGTGATACTCGCACGAGTAGATTTTCCTCTCCAGCGAAGCCACCAAGACCTTGTTAGCTTTGTTGGAAGACACGAGTTTGGTCATGGAGTAAATATTGCCCTGAGAGGGCAGGGAGAGCCAATGCGCGTCGATCAAGTCGGCCATCGGTTGACTAGAATAATTAACAGCCCCAAATTTCATTCAGGAATCGTTTGGGTTAAAAAATATTGACTCTTCGTTTCTAGGTTATGTCCCTCAGAGGCGACTCGTAAAAAAGTGGCAATTCAACAATGAGTGGGCGATTTTTGTCAAGACTGATCGCAAGCATCACAATTCCGATTCGATCTAATCCGGGATAAGACGTGGTCGAGCTCGCTGCATTGTTTTGCTTTTAGGTTATGTCTACACATTAACAGCTGACGCACGTACACAATTCGACATAAGTAATGAAATCGAACGTACATAGAAGATCAGTTCTTATGGGCGGCTTGAAGACAAGTATTTTGGGACCCAAACAGCCGCCTGGCACCCTGATAAGCGACCAGCTGTTAAGGGGGTTAGAGGTGAAATTCTGAGTCGAGTAATATAAGCATGTATGGTTGCCGGATCAAACCTTAAATTATTATTTATTTTTTAAGACAATTTCACCATTTAATTCTCCATTTCTAAGGAAAAATGTCAAAAAAATATTGTATGAACGTTTTTTGGATTTTCGCAATCTAATTTGGCACTTTCGGCAAAAACTCGGGTATATTCGTAATCAGCAGAAAATTTCCGATCAAATACACCCTTTTAATACTTAAAAAACGGAAAAAAATTTTTTTCGACCTCCCAGGCCCATTTTGCCGGAATCCCAAAAATCACG
>JAPYZI010001965.1:0-27149 GCA_030523105.1 Ophioninae sp. A BG-2022a | reverse complement strand
CTCTTACCTCTTACTTATATCGATTTCAACAGCCAAATATCACTATTTCACCAAAAAATATTTTTTCGTAAACGAACTCGAAGAACGCGAAACAGGCTTATTCGTCACTTAAATCAAACACAAATACAAGTATCGCCATCTAGTAAGCTTGTTTGTTACTAAATCGTTAGAACGCTTTTTTGCCGATATACAACATCGAGTAAAGTCGGTTTATCGATATTTGGTATATTTTTACTTCTATTTGAATGGTATGTTGCAGAAGTACAACATGACTCCATAAAGGGTTAAACTCGGAACTTGAACTTGTTTTAACAACGAGATTTTGTTCAGAAATAGAACTTTCACCATAGTACGTCCCCCTCAACGTATTTGGATATCAATAAAAATACATCCGTCTTTAAAATGTTAAAAAAATTCTGGAGCTCGTTACTTTCGAGCGATAATTTGACGCCAATCGTACGCGTCCAACCCCACAAACGTTCCCTATATATTTTCATCGAAATTGGTCTTTAGTCGTCAATTAGGTATATCGCTCGATGGAGAAACGCGCGCACGTGGGTACGCGGAGTAACGAACGATCGTGGTAGCCATGCGGGAGTTCGCGACACCCGACGAATCTTGGTTACGATATCTCAATACGTGGAATTTGTTTGGGTTAAGCGAGCCTGGTTTAAGCAAACGAGAACGAGCAGTCGTACCTAGCGGAGATTCAGACCTCGCGGTAATCGCGTGGCGAGCATGAGAGCAGTCCCGGTATCGCTACCGGAACGTATATGCACGGTCGAAAGCTCTCGATGCCGCCAGTTGCAATACCGGAGCGAGCAAATCGTTTTTCTCCCGTCTCGAGCCCTGACACGCACCGCACGCGAGGACAATAACTATATCATTCCCCGACAGTCTGGAATTGAATTCCCCCGTGACGTATGTGTGTACATTTCGTCCGCTGTAAATCTCGACTTATCGTTATCGACAGAAATGCTTTCGTTTCGCGTTTTCGCCCTCGCGCGACTGTGTCGCCGAAGTCGATTCGGATTATGGACCAACAGTACGGATAAATAATGGTCTTCCCGAGAACACTTTCCCTGTGGGTTCACGAGGGACCGGTTCGGAAATCTCGCTTTTCGAGCTTGTACACACAACCCCCGAGCTACACGATCCGAGTCTCCGACTCAATTGAAATACCTTTTTTTCTCAATTTTTTCAACGTCAACGAGAATTCAAATGTATCGTGCTATGGTTCTACAGTCATTTCGCTGGTGCCCCAATCACGCGGGGGCGAAATTGTCCACGTAGTTTTCAACGCGTTAAATCGCTTTGGAAAGTATCGAAAAATACATGAATACTTTTTAAGGTGGATTAGAAGATGCACCGCGTCACGTATGAGTGCGAGAGAGATAGTCGAATTATTTAAATTGTAATTTCCCAAGGACAACATATTTTTATCGTTTAATGTAAGAATCAACAAAAGGTAACTTGATTATTGCCTGCCATGGTGCATTTGTGGCGTGTGCATAGACTCCATACTTACAACAGGATTTTTATGGAGGGACATACTCGATCTGCCTCTTTTGGGTTTACCAGGAATTTCAATGTGGAAATTCAAGTTCGATATCAATTGTAAATTTATTTTTAATTTCAAATTCAAATTCAATTATATATTCAAATTCAATTACAAATTCAAATTCAATTACAAATTCAAATTCAATTACAAATTCAAATTCAATTGCTATTTCAATTTCCAGTAATTGCAATTTCAATATAAATTTAAAATTCAAATTCATTATCAACTGTAATTTCATTTCTCAAGAAATTCAATTTCCTATTTGCGCCCGTAATGATATTGATCAAATGCACGAATTCACCAAATTCAATCAACACTTAACAAACTTCATAAAAAAAAAAAATTCTGACCAGTAGCGAGCCAGGAAGTGAAGTAAAAATGGCAAAACACAAACACGTTACGAGTAAGTTGTAGGGGAAGAAAAGAATACGCGTTATCGATACGAAGGTTTAAAAATTAACTTAAAAATAGCTGAGTGTAATTATCGTTGCACAGTAACCGCTATGGGAACCGCACACACGCACATATACATATACACCCGCGCGATGCTCACAGCCGTGTGTAACGCGAGCCGTGTTTTTCTCAAGCAAAAGCGAAGAAGCCGAGAAAAGACGGCCCCGCGGGTGTGAAATGTCGTAACGACGTGTTAAAACGAAGCTAACTTGCGCGAGCACGTATGTCGTTAGCGGAGAGTACTCTCGTCGTAGATTTCCCGCTCGTTCCCGACAAAAATCCATTCTCTCTTGTACGAATGCATACATGGGCTCACACGTGTCCGCGCGTGTGCCTAAAGCTATGTAGTACATTATTTACCGGAAGAACAGTCGAGGGAAACTCTTTGGTAATATCGCAGGCGCAGTTTCGCGTAATAAAGTGTGATACGTGCAATAATACAAATTCAATTAAATTCAACATATCTTCGTATACGTGGGTTCAAAAAATTTTCCTCGTCAATATCATCAGCTCGTTTTAAAGACGTTCGCTAGTTTCGACTACGCCAATTTCGACTCTCTTCCTGTATTATTCGAAGAAATACTTTTTTATTTTTACGTTGTCACGCAAAATGTATCGTATGTTTTATTTTTTATCTATCCAGAGAGTTACGATATTTGTCGTACGTGATACGTGGTCGTTGCCTTCCACACCAGCTCGGAAATTCCTCGAGTTTGAGTCCGTTGAGAGAAGTGCAAAAAATCACCTGTGCAAAGGGCTTATACTTCCATAAGATGTTTGCGTTACGGCGTTTTTTTTTCTCGTGGATCTCAAAGACCTCCCTCAAACTTGCTCACACTCTTCGAGAACTCTTCCAAGTTCGTCGTAGTAGTTGCCTTTGAAGAGTGGGACTCCTGAGAACAACTTCCTCAATGAAAAACCTGATCGACAAGATATTATGAAACGATTGAATTAATTAGCAGGTCGTTGCTCCGTGAATTACCAATGAGATATATTACACTTCTAAGCCTGCAAAAAAAAATACTATTACCAATATATAAAAATTACAAAAATAAGAAACCGAGGCTGGAGAAATTATGTATTTCTACATAGCTTCACATACGGTCTATTTGACAAAAGCGTGCAACACTGAAATGTAAAAACCATTCGGGAGAAGATAATGAAAAAAAGTACACACATACTATATAACATAAATAACGATGTTTATTTATTAAAAACTGGCCCAGTCGCATCCACTATTAATGATAGCCGGCATTTTCGAAGCATATTTTCCACTCATTTGTTGACAAGATCTGAGAACAGCCTCACATTTTACCGAATGTCTCACGGTTGCATTAATCAGTATGAGTAGACCAGGTATGATTAACGAACGTGACCAAAAAGAAGCCTCCAAACAAATGACGGAATCGTGATACAAACGTGTTTTTTCGTTCAAACAAGTATTTTTTCCCAATAATTATCAAACAATAGCCATCCGTCTTTACCTAAACAAGATATTTTTTTCTATACTTAGCGTCTTGGTACAACAATCTTGCTGCCTGCAGGTATTCGAATCTTCCCTCCAATCATTCTCCGAAAAAAAACCAAAGCCGGACACGCTTTTATCATGACAGCGCCCCCCCCCCCCAAATAAATAAAAAAACGTATAATCCGCATCCCTTCTACAAATGAATATTCACGTTTTCCCTAAAAAAAAATACGAACATGAATAGCGATCAGATTTTTCTTCGCGACAATGGCGAAGCTTAAGATCGAAAGGAAGCAAACGATGGAAAGTTCGTCGGAAGATTTACAGCACTCAGGAGCGCGAGCTTATCGGACGCATCGGTTTCGATCTTTATGGCTCGGGCGATTTTCCCAAGCGCACATCGCGAAGCGGATTGACGAATGACCGAATGATTGGCGAACATCCACCAGTCTTTAACGGTTGTTACCTGTACACACTCCTGGATTGATCACAATTGGAAGATACTTCACGCGTAGTGAAACCTACGTCGCGATAATAGTTTCCGTGTGTGCACCTATCAGACTAGTTGAAACTGAGGTTTTCGTTGAACTCGACGGATTAGTATCGTCGTTGCCAACTGAGGTCTCGTCGGCGATCGATCGATCTCGATTCTTCGATGCACAGACACGAGAGCGGAGATCGATCGCCAGTTACGCTCTATCACACGTTTCTTCCCGCGTTTCCTCCGTCGAATATCACAAAACAAGATCAGAACCGCTTCGACACGTTCGATACAAATTTTCCTTCCAAGACCATTCTCGGTGATAACCGGTACAATGGATAGACCAAACGGTCCGCCACATCGACGACAAAAAGGTCGTTCATTTTCATTGAGACGAGAAATCAAAGAAAAAGACGGAAGCGTTGAATCGTGAAAGTCATGATTTTTTTTCACGGTGAAATTCTTTGAAAGGACAATCTATAAATTTGCAGTGAATTTAGAGCGGTACATTTATGGTGACGTTGAAACTTCTATCGTTGCGAGACGACGAAAGCTGATTCTCCTCAAATTCTGATTTATTTTGATCTTGTACAAAACTACGCACGCGTTTTTATTGATTCTTGTAAAAAGATTTATTATAAAAATTGGCAAACATAAGGCTTTTGATCATGATGGGAAATGGGAAAAGAAAAATAATGAAACGGAATACAGTTGCATTCCGATGATATAGGTTTCAACGCTATAGTGCTGATCTTTCGTAAAGATACAAGGAGAAATAACTTTTGCATCGTTAAAATAGATGAAAATTTTATTTTTTTAATTTTGTGTCCTTTATGTAACGTCTTTTGTATAATTTTTTTTCTCCGTCTTGCACAATGACACGATAACCCAAACAAAATCTTGCTCCGAAAATCTAAGTTTAAAAAAATCACTGGTTCAAAGGAGTATCACAAGTGAACGTACGAATCATTTTCCTCACCTACATACAACAAAGAAATATATGCAGTTAGAAGAAAAGAATTTTCATCGCATTGCAACTCGATGATCGTAAAAAGACCATACCCAGTCCATGATGAAAGTCTGTAGAAAGCGGATTTTCTCTCGATTTTTATTAACGAATATAAATCATAAAATTGTCGACGCCCCGCGGAGAAGTTCGATGTTTCAACAGTTGTATAAAAAAAAAAGCGTTGTTAAATCATCAACGATCGGTTGGTTTCCGAAGAACGAGAAGAATCACGAAAATGACGAATTTTTTCGACGCCACCTACTATCGTTTCATATATACCTCGATTAACATTTCTTTCCATTTTACATGCGAACGTTCATGGGCTTCAGGCACGCGAATTTCGGGGAGCATCTCGTACACGGCGAGAAGTTATATTGCCACCATAAAATTCCGAGCTGAGAGAGAGTGAGGTAGCGAAAGACAGAGAAAGAACGTTTTAACGATGACAATAATTTATCGGATATTTCAGTAGCCTGGTTGGCGCGGAAACTGACCCGTTCCTTTGCCACTTGAATGGAGCACGCCCAAAGGGCCAGCTACACTTCTATAAAGTTACCACGGATATTGTGTCCACATATATATATATATATATATAGTGCGTATGCATGTTCATCGTTGATGACGGTTGTAGATGCCGATCCTGAGGCGATCGGAGAACAAGATATCCGACAAGGAGCGACCGCACTTCGTTCTTTCCCGCTCTCTCGCTCTACGGCTTCATTTATTGGGCGTAAATCTCCCATTCTAGCGCCACATTAAAACCGCGAACATTGCACGCAAATACATCTATACACACACACACATATGAATTGTGCATGAAACTTGAGTTTCTATGAAACGTGAATTTTCCATGAAACTTAATTTTTGCATGTAACTGATACGTAGCCTTGCCAAATGTGTAATTTCTTTGTCTTCTTCTTTTCAATATTAATGAACTCTTAATTAATGAAGTCCATAGTTTTTGGAAAATGAAAATAAGAATATGTGATTTTGACTTATTAAGGGCGATACTTTCATATAACCAGGTATGCCTTTTAAATGTTTGTAACAACGAAGCCTAGAAGAAAAAGAAAATACAGAAAGTATGGACAAAAAAAATCGATTTGTGAAAAGTGCAACAAATTTTATAATTCTTTATAAACAGACGATAACTCGATTACATTTCCAAGCCTCAAAACTAATAAAAAATTAAATTACTAAAAAAGAAAATTAGCACAGATTTGTAGAGCAGAAAGAACTCTACCTATGAATATCAACACTTTGTGAAAGAGAAAAAAAATCGGTGCGAAACAAAAGAAAATATAAAAACGCTATCAAGTTATTCCCCAACTTTATATAATATATTGGCGGTAAATGATATCTCGTGGAAGTCGTCAAATTGTCGCTATCATTGGGGACTCCTTTTCCTCGCATATCGACGGACGTGTACGTCACGATTCAACGACGAGACGCCCGACGAGAACGAAATCAATCATAGTTCGCGCGCAAGAAGGGCAACAGCCGCAAATCATCTCGCGTTACGATAATGATGATGATTACGATGAGTCGAGATAATGAGGAGCCTGTCAAGCGATCGTTGAGTTTCTACGACTCTCCTTGAGATTATGCCTGTATTATTTCTTGCACGAAATATATATCCCTCGGTAAGCAACGCGTGGAGCTTGTCGAGGGCAAACCCATATTGAGAAATCGAATCCCAACGTGTTCTTACACGTAATTGGTCATCAAAGTTTTCCACGGTGTAGAGAGATCCCATAGAAATGCAAGTGTACGTTTATCCCATCAAAATATTTGGTAACTAATGAAACCCTCCGGCCCCTCAATGAATCCTTTGACTAAGTACCTATTATCATTCTGTCTGCACGAGTGCCTTCACGAGTGCCTTCACGAGTGAAGCTTTTTTTTTTTACAAATTTCCATTTAAGTTGACTTTCTGTGAAATGCAAAACGGAAAATCGATATTTCACCCATTTCATCACTATTTAGACATATCAAATTTTGCTGACATGCAAAATTGTGCGGTGACAACGCATGATTTAACTTAAAAAAATATCCATAACGTTTTCAACTTTTTCGCGTAATAAAATTAAATAAAGGCTATTAAGTAATTACATTATTTGGATATTAAAAATTATTTTTCGAACTGAAACATTGTTTAACGTGATAAACAATATCAAATACTTTTTTATCAAAAAAATTATATGCGATTGTAAATCAAATCTTTGATTCACATAAATCAAAGTTTAATTTTGGTAAAATTGATTAACGCACCAATTGTATTTAATTTACAGTAGAATAACCCGACATTTCCGTAAATAAAAATCCTATAATTGAATATAAATGTATCGACATGTCTCTAATTACCATTGAGGCAAATTAAATACGGTTATCAAAAACGTATCGATCAATTTTATTAAACTTTTTTTTAAATGTATTGTCTCATTTAACGTACTAAAATTTAATTTAATTGAATTTTGCTTATCTCAAATAAAATTCAATTCAATTGAATTTTATTAAATTCAACCAAAATTCAATTAAATTGAATTTTAGTACGTTAAATGAAAGCTTGTTTTTTAGAAACCTACTTTGTGAATGTACATTTTTTCGAATGGAAGCCTTCTGGCAGAGTGACATTTCTCTCGTGTGTCTTTCGGCGAGTTTGTCGAACTATTATCTTGTCAGTGAGAGCTGACACGTAGACGCTGGCTAGTCTTGGGAGAAACGTAGAACTTCTACAGAACGCACGTGGACGAGTTTGAATCGTTAAGGAACGCGCGCGCGGGTTTGTCAGTGTCGAGAACCGCGGAGGATCTTTTCTTGCCGGGTAAATGCGATTTACGTGCCTCGTTTCTTCTCGTTCTTGGCTGACGTGAAAATTATAGAGCCTGGCCCCGCGTGCGCGTTTCCTCTCACCGGATCCCGGACGGATATTCGACTCGTTCCACCTTTCCATCCGAGTTTGATTAATTCTCGAAGCGATAAGTTAACATCCGGTTACCGTGCTTCTATCCCTGCTGTTTCCTTGATCGTAAGAATGGAGAAATCACTGCGAATCGCGGTTGAAGACTTATTTATCCCGAAGTTTCTTTGAGAAATCCAATTTTTTGTCCAATTCTGATCGCAATTCAAAACGGATAGATACCCTAGAAAGATATTCTGATGGGAAACCAAATCGTTCCAACTTTGTGCACAAGGAGGCTGTGTAGACTGAATTCCTTTTGAGAAAACAGGATTCTAGTTCACATAAGACTAAGTCGATGTCAATTTTCACTTGTGCAAGAATATTTCGTGCGCATTTTCACCCTTAATCGCCAATAAGTCACATTTTGACGTCGAGCAATGACAACTGACGAACGAAATTTCCGTTTTATGTATTGCAGGTGAGGTGTCGGGTGAAACCGTATCCGCAGGTACGGTGCCACGTGGAGGCGACCGCGTCGAAGCGGCCGATCTGGGGAGACACAATAATATTACCGAGAGGAGTGACGTGGCCACCCTGGCCGCTAACACAGCGATAGACGCGAGAGGCGGTAGCCCTCAGGGCGCCCACCTCTCGGGAGCAGCAACCCCGAGACCGCCTCGTAGCAGGAGGCGATTGACTCAAAACGGCATCGACACGACTCAGGTAAGGATCAAACCAGTAGATTCATCACGAAACTCGCCCAGTCACTCTCAATTCCATTATTATTTTCGTCGCGACGATGATCTATGAGTTTTATCGTTGGAGCTTTCGGCGATGAGGAAAAGTAGCGGACCAGGCTGTTTGACGTTCACTAATATTGTCGTACCCTCGAGTTGACAAGAAAAAATGCCAGGATCTGTGTTTACTCGAATCTCGTCTTCTAGCCAGCCTATCAGCAAGTTTCGATCATAAATAACGCTTTCTCATTTTTTTTCATCGGCCATAATACAGGTGAGTTCAATTTGTCATCAAAGAAATAATAACGAACGATCCTAAGTGTTTGTCGTTCTCGAAACAAACTCCGGTCTTTTTTGTTCAATGTTACCGGCGACCCGGATCGAATTTTCTATTACCTTGAACGTTGATGAAAGAGCAAAGAACTGCTGGTTCTTTCAAGAGACCATCCACTCGCTCCCTCTTTCGTGAGAGTCCAGTCATGTTTCGTGTTTTGTGTCGAACGTTTGTTCATCGCGCTTCGTCTACGGCGCACTAAGCCTACAGTCGTTGCCTAGTGTGTATACAACTGCTGTCTCCCTCCCGGAAGAGCGAGTTAGATAGACGAGTACCACGCATCTGCTGCTCGAGAGTGTTCGTGTATACACCGAGTCCCGTATGAATCTGGCTACCGCGATCACCTCTGAGTTTACCTCTAAGCTGTATGCGTCAATACACATTTGTATCACGTCATAGGTGTACCTGCTCCTGAAATTCCTTTCTCGTAAGTTCAACCTCTTGAAGAATTTTGGTGCTCGTCATGTTAGAGTAGCTCTCCTCTCGTACACCATAAGCAGGATCTACGGAATAACGCGGAGTCATCGTTGCTAGACGTGCGAACGAATAGCAAATCTGGATTAAACTTTGCTACCTCAAATTTGGAAATCTATCATACTTACGTTTCAAACGTCACGAAACATTTGACGATTATCCATGATTCCGTCGAATCGCAGACGTATATTTGATTCTTCATTCCGAGTTTCAAGGACGATTCGTTATCGTCGATCAGTCGTTCGTTTTTAGTCCAAACTCATAAGGGCTGATGTTTCATCGGAGAACCCCGTTTCCAACTGTAGACGGATTAACTAAAATGTTAATCCGTCTACGCAACGTTAGCGGTGGATGAAAAGGGAAGGAAGCCCGCGAGGTTATAATTATCATCCGAGTTCTAATACTTCTAGAATCCGGTATGATGATCTTATAATAGGGTCGATTCAAGGGACATCATCGATTCTTCATCGGCCTCCACATATCCCATTCAATCATCAGTCTTTTGTGCCAACGCGGTGAACCGTAAGGACGAAAAGTCAATTAATCGCGATGAAACGGACGTTCGAGATGCCCTCGGCTGTTGGAAGAAGAACGAGCTACGGGTAGTCGATCCGCAAGGTAAAAGCCGCGAGCAATGCCGCGAGACAGCCCTGTTCAACATAGCTTCCCGTCATAAGCGCAGAGGCGAGAAAGAGATTTACAATTGAACGCACTTCGTACCACGCTAGCTACGATACCTGACACTCCGCGGCTTATATTTTGCGGAGTTGTACGTAGGCTAGTAGTATACACGAGCCGGACGAGATATCCAAGTGAAGAATTACACTGGCCGACACTACCAGTGTTGGTCCCGCTGTCGTTTATTCTAGGCGAAACGAGCCACTCCACCGTTCTTCTTGGTGTCACGCCGAGGCCTACTTGCCGAGTCGACTCAGGGCTAAACTTCGCTACGGATATAGGTGCACCCAGGAGAGTAGGGCTGCGCGAGAGAAACGCACGTTTGCCTTCATTACCATATCTAAGATGCAATCTGTTCTTCCTTCTCCCGGCGGATTAATGCGTCGAGGGATTTTCTTAGTGGACCCCGGAGCTTACACGTAACTCAGTGTACGTGGATACCCCATATGCGCAGAAAGGGAATAGGGTGTGTACGTGTGTTGAGATCTTCTTAAGTGAAACCCTGGCGGACATCCTGCGGCGAGGACGAGCGCAGGGTTATACGTCCCTCGGAGGGCTTAATTCTTCATACGATTCCTGTCCCTCGATAATATATTCGACCCTCTTGTATACAAGGGTACCGGTACTATTATTCTCACCACCATAATCATCGCCAACTCGCTCGTCTTCGGGAAAACAACTGAACCCAAACGCGAAACTGGCTTTACACTCGTGATCGATTGGTCCTTGTAAAACCCAAATTCCTTTTGTTCACAGGTGAAAACCGAGAGGCTCACGCCTGATAATAATTCGACGTCGTCGCGTAGCGTGACGCCATCCTCGTCGAGCCATCCAGGCACGCCGCCAAATGCAACGTCACTCGGCGCACCGGAAGGCCCACCTGCGCCTCATCATCTTAAACACATGGAACAGATGATGGGACGAAACTACAGCGATTTCATGAGAAGCCTCGCTGCGAAGTACAATAACGCCAATCCGAACGAGTACGTTGCAATATGTTCGAATTTTGGCAAGCTTTTGTAACAGGAGTATCAATTTGAATGTGATGACGTTATTTCCTAGTCCGAACCAATTAATCGAATTAGCCAATTAAAACAGTATAAATTAAAGTCTTATCATCGAAGCATACAACAGATCATTAATCTTCCTTAAGAAAGCGAATACTCAAACGTTTTATAAGATCCTGAATAAATATATCAAGGAGACAACGTTTTGCTTGATGAATTCGACAGTTACTTCAGTACCCCGAGGAACGGCTATCCTCCTGGCCTCGATCCGAGATTTCCTGCCTTCAAAACAGCGGCGACACCGTTCGTCGGTCTTATGGCACCTCTGGGCACACCTCAACCGCCCACAGTACCAACCACTTCACCCCTTACCGTCAAAGATCCCACCAAGGAACCAAAGCAGGACAATCTCTTTGGGAATCCGGTTTTTCCACCTATGCTCGATATGTCCTCGACGCAAGCTCTGCTCCATATGGTGAGAACGGCGAACGCAGCCCAAAACGCTGCCGAACTCGAGACGTACCTCAAGGGTAAGTTGCCACCGTCGCATGTTCGATAAAAATCGTTGAAACGAATTGTGTCAAATCTAAATTGAATAAACAAATGAAATGTAGATAGTGTGCTGCTAAATATTCAATTATACCTATTTATTCCTCTTTTGTTCTTTCAGTTCATTTGCGTTATTATTGAACGTAATTATTGAACAATCAATTCGTTTTGCAATCGCATTTTCATCTGAAAGAGGACAAATTACCTTTTTCAAACGCACCCAAACAAACCCATATAAACCCAAGAAAACCAAATAAAATCTTTAAAAAACTTTATTTTTATTTAATAATTTTATTGATCGATTCTCTAGCTCTTCCTACTTCTTTTTTACATCCATTGGACCGCAGGTGCCAACAAGCGTGACGTCGGCGTTACGAGTCCCCTCGATCTTTCGAGTCCCGGTGGTTTCGCGCCGCGAAAGCGGCAACGAACGGAGACCCGGAGATCGGGAAGTGTCTCGCCAAAACCGAAGGCAACGGTAGTCCCGCGCCCGAGTACGCCTCCTCCTGTGAGATGTCCATCTCTTTGCGGTCACATGCCATGCGGCGATGGCCAAGCTGTCAATCGTTGGACTGTCGAGGATGTCGTCAGTTACGTGTCATCGATCGAAATCTGCGCGGAGTATGCACCGGTGAGTCTTTGCTTCTATCAACTGTCGACTATCAACGAATCTCTCCTGCGCTGTGAACACAAATATGATCAATCCTTCATCAACGATCTTCCATTCGTTCAGAATTATTTCAGCTTCACTACTCTGCGATTGATCAATTCTACTTCGCTCCACCGTTTCCAAAATATCGTCATTATGATTTTTATTTATTTCGATAAAAAACTTTCTCGATTTTTAAATTTTCTGAAAATTTCGAAAACGGAGCTAAATTAAAGATTAGAGCTCAAAGTGAAAAAATTGAATTCTGTATTAATACTGTGTTAATTAAATTCGGAATTACTTTTGTATTAATAATGTATTAATTAAACTTCGGAATTTAATTTTTCGCTTTGACTTCCGTTTCAAGTTTTTAATACAGCAATGATTATAACATTTCAGAAAAGTTCAAAATTAGTGAAGACTCTTATCAAAATCGCAAAAAAAAAGTAACAATTTAAAAAATTAAAAACATTTTGTAATTAAATAACATTTCAAAAAAAACAAAATACTAAATTGAATTATAAATATAAAATTCTCGATTGAATGAAAAACAAAATCCTGAATGAATTAATATTATTATTTTCATTCAAAAAATATATCGTATCACCTTGAATGCACAATCTCATTTTCGAACTCATCGTAGTTCACAATTCCAAGATTTTTGCACGTTTTATGGAGTCGTGGGGAGTACGTCCAAGTTGCGATAACACGCAAGCATGTACGTCGTGATAGAGATGGTCAGAGAGTGAAAGAGATCGCGGAGGAAAAGGGGTGAGGAAGGGATTCGAGCGAGTAAGAGGATAAGAGAGGATAGGGAGAGAAAGGTGCTAACGCGGATGACTCGCATCCGTCAATCCGACAGCTCACATCGCTTCGCTCCTGTTACTTCTGAAAGATCAGAGTTGGAACGACGAGGATGCCCGCATCGTGCACGCTTCTTTCTAATGACCCCCGCGAAGCCATACCGCGATCCCGTATATCGCGGACGTGGCAATATCTCTCGTGCTTATCACCCTTCACCTCGCCGCTCTTTGTCCTCACGTCCGCACTTTCTATCCTCCCTTTTCCTTTCCTCTTTGAACTCTCCGAGGAGCCCGTAAGAATTAAAACGGCTCTGTATTACTATACGTGTAATTCTTATGGCTGAGCGTTCATTTTTTTTGTTTGTTGCGCTGGACTATACGGCTTTCTTCCATCGGGCTCTTACTTTGCTGCGAATAACCGTTCTATTGCGCGGCGTTTCCATCTCTCGCTCGTACCGGAAGTAACGATTCCGCGATTTCAACCTGCATTGTTGTTTTCACGGGTTCCATTTCACCTGATTACAAGACAAAATATCACGGAAAAAATATCACCGCCAAAATATCACACGACAAAACTCGATTCGTCGTATTCTCCCCTTCCTGGGAATATTTTATCACGACGATAAAATATCCCCAGGAAACTCAAAAACGCGCGAAACCCAAACAAATATACAAACACAGAAAACAAAAATGTAAACAAAGCTAAACAATGATGTTTTTGTTTGGGTTATATTTTGTCCGTGCTATTTTGTCGTGCGATACAATGAAATGTTTTCACGACGTTTTTACATACCGAAACACTTTTTCGATCTGTTTAGAAAAGTTTTTGAATAATTTTATGAACCAGTAAGAATTGCATTGGGTTAGTACAGATGTCTGATTTTAATCGTTTAGAAAGAAGGTTCCAAAAAGGGCTTAAGAAATCGTCTCAGTGTGACCCTTCGAAAAATCACTGATTTTCGCGATTTTTTTTTAAATATTGTAATAAACTAATCGGTCTGGTTTTATTTTTATAAATAAATACATTCATGCTGAATACAAAATTATTTTTTCACGTTCATTTATTTAGTATATAATAATTAAATAAATTGTTGAAATGACACGTCCAAAAAAAAGGTACTGTACGATGTCCACGATTGCGGTGGCAATTTTGATGTGAAACTAACATTTCAGAAAGATTATTTATCTGCAGGAAAGTCGCTATTGCGCTATAGAGGTTTTTTTTGAAATTAGAGAAAATGGCGGCGGTATGAACAAAAAGTATCGAATTTGGCCTTTTTTTAGACATTTTTTATTAAAAAAAAGGAAGATTTAAAAAAAAGCCTCCATAGGGCAATAGAGAATGGCGTCAAAAATGTTCTCTTAAAATTGGAAACGTATATCTTGAAAACTCTTCCTTTGAGAGTGGGCACTATTTTAAAAAACACTATTCTGAGAAAAACGCCTGCAAAGATTTTAGTCCCGCGTAGCCCCGCTCCATTCCCTTTCTACAAGAAACGCGATAGCGACCGTAATAATTTGAATTTCGATTTAACAATTTGAGAAAATGTTTAGAACAGTGTATACTATACGATAATGCAAAAAAAGAACATTTTTTGAACATTTCACACTGAGACGATCCCCTAATAACGTTGTTTCTGATGGAGGATTATGAGATTCTGATAGATAAAGTGATTAACTTGATTGTCCGGGATAATAATGAGGCCATGATCTGAATTACCCGGTTCGTTCGAATAAAAGAAAAACCCTATTTTTTCAATAAAAAAGATAATAATAATACGCCTAATACGATTTTTTTCGTTATCGTCTTTCAATCGTACAAAACATTAAATATTTTTTGTTTTTCTGTTATTTTTCAAGTTTATACCGTTTTAATGATAATTATTTCGGGAAAAATAGGTTTGAAATTTCAATAGCGGTTCTGTCGTTGTAATCAGAAGTTTACCTTGAAGCTAGAACTTATGCACCAAGCGTTGGACCTTCCAGTTTTATGTGACTCGCCACAAACGACGAACAAATGTTTTTACAACCTCATGGCGGTTTAACTCCATAACATATCTATTTGAAAATTAAATATTGTGGTGTCATCACAATAAAAATGTACGAATAAAATTAATTGCGTTTGATTGTGAGCAATTTAATTAAAAATCAATTTTAAAAGCAATTAATGTTTATTTAAAACCTCAAATTTGATTTTTTGTATCATTAATTTGTTATATTCAATGCATAATATCGAAATGATTTTTTTTAATACTCAACTTGTTTTTGAAAATGTGCAAACATCCAAGAGTTTTTAAAAATCCAACGATTCGTTAAATTCGAAGATTTCTGATTCTAAAAATCAACGTTGGTCAACCCACTCGATATCCACACCTGAAATTGTATCTCCGGTTCGAAGGTCGTCTCATTCGGAAATTCGCAATTACGGACATTTCGAGAACTCTCAAAACGTGCTTATGGTTCTCTGTTTGGCAAACGCCAATTGAAACAAAAGAACGAAGATATTTGCGGCTTTGGGGGAACGTTAGGCCCCCGAGACTCTCGACAAGTTCTATATGGTCTCGGTCGTAAATTTTTACACGCGGTCGTAAAAGCGTAAACTTATGAATATTCACGAGCGGAGGCTCCCCAAACCTTGTGCTCGTACCTTATACACAACATCTACATAATTCTCGTACGCGAGGTACACACGTATTTCATGCGCGCGTGCGATAAATATATCTCTAAATAGCGTGAATCCGAGGACGCGTGCTCGAGTCCTCATTAGAACACAATAATCACCCAACGAATTTCAATTTTGAAAAAAAAAAAAATTTTTAGTTCCTAAGCTCGTAAATGCGAAGTTTTGCGAGCCAAAGTTGATAAACGAATAGCAAAAGAGAGAGGGGGGCTCCAGGTAACCGGAAGTTTACCGATAAAAACAACAAATATATTACGACTCGCGAATTTGCGTGGAATTTCGATGCAAACTGTTGGAGCCTGAAGGAAGGGCTATTTCTGAAAAGATAACATTGAAATCGAAAGAAAAAATAATAACGATTTATCGAAAAATAAACCACCCGAAAACTGTTAGTTTCAGTTCAAGGTCATTTAATTCCTTCGATGCTCATTGGTGGAATAATCTATTCGTCATTTTAGGTAAGATCGTCATTACGCGATAAAAGGATATCCGTGTCTTCATTGAGAAATAAAGAGGAGAAAATGAATAAACTACGATATAGATTATTCCCGTTAATTCGCAGCTCAATAGTATATCCCCTTAACACTTGCTCTCGATTTCTCGATGTTCGTGCATACCGTAATTTTCTCGTGTCCTATTCCACGCTGGAATAGGACACGAGAGAATTGCTCGACCCAGGATCTCCGCTCCTCGTAAGAATCGGACGAACGCGCTTCCAGCCGACGCCGCATGGTTCAATCGCATCTCCATTCGCGTACTGAAACGAGCCAATTCCTTGCTAAGTGCACATGTATAAAGTCGTTTGCGGGCGAGCCTCGAACGGCAATTAGTGCTACCTCGTTTAATCCACGGACGCGTCTCAGGTGGTCGCATTAATCGAAACAATCCGCGCGGAGTGCTCCTCCGCGTTCTCCGAGATTGGACAACGTAATCGTATTCACCTGATATCCACTGGTAAGACCGGGATCCCAACATGGCGACGCACATTTCGACGGATCAGTATCCGCTTCGCAATTCCCTTTGATGCTTCGATCCTCACGGTTTTTTGGCTGATAAACTCCGAGACAATTAACGATTTACCGATCGCGAACGTACTTAATAATTTCGAGATACCCAATTCGGTAGGTATCATTGAGGCAACGAGGACTCGTAATGATAATGTCAATTCGATCCAAGTGGAAACTCCTATTTCGGATTTTAATGAAACTCTCAACTGGATCAAAAACTGGATTGAACCTTTGTGCATTTGAAAGTAGCCGAAGAAGATCTGGATTGCCAATTGCAAAAGGACTTCAGTCCGGGCAGTTTTTTTTCCTTTTTAGCGGTTGAGGGCAAAATGATTAACGATTTCCCGATCGCGAACGAAATTGATTATTTTGAAATACCCAATTCGGTAGCTATCAATGTGACCGATTCGAAAAACTCCAATTTTAGAATTAATTCAGCCTGAGAATTGGATTAAACTAAATAGCATCTATGTTCGTTTCGAATCATCCTCATAAAGCTTAAACGATAAGGATTATCATGACAAAGCTATACTAGGCAAATAGAGAAATTGACCAACTAGGGATCATATTAAGATATTAAGAAAAATAACTCAGGAAATAACCCATACTCGATGTCGTCGGGGCGATCTGGACTGCTCATTCCAAGAGCAATAATTTGTCTTTCAAGGTATTTTCATCCATTGAAACCAAGACAATTAACGATACTCAAACAAAGTCAAATAAACTTATCAATTCCGGGATGTTCATTTACATGCTCAACCCAAAGGTAGCGAAGTCTCCTAGTTAGAAATCAACTCTCACAATCGAATGGAAAACCCTAATTTTTGAGTTCATTGAAGATCGCAGCTGTATTAAACTGGATCGAGTCTTTGTTCGTTCGGAATTAAACCTAAGAAGTTTCTCCCGACGAAGAATAACGAATTCTGGATTTCCACTCGCAAGGCCGATGGACGCGTATAATTCATAGAATTCTCAGTACGAAATCGTAAAAGAGAGCAGTACGACGGAAAACGTTCGCAGTATTTTTACTCATCGTCGCAGCAATTTACGGTGATCTCGTGGTTCGCTTTTCCGCGCTCGTAAAAACTCTAATTATCCATTAAAAATGGTCGTAAGTTAACGGCAAAACGGACAGCAGTGTGCGCATGTCCTGAAAATTGTTCGATGCACAGAGCAAGGGAACTTTATTGCCGCGGGATTGCAGATTATCGGCAACCCGATGGAAACTCTTTCGATCCTTTCCTCCCCCTCCCCAACCCTCGCCGCTTCCTCCTCTTCCCTCCCACGTTGTAATGGATTCCAACGAATTATGACTGTTTTTCCCGTATGCCGGCAGTGATTTAGCAGTGACTGGTGCAATTCGCAGCGGCAAAGGCCGTGCATGTGACGACATTATGCAAAAGGAGAAAGGGAAACGTGAAAATGATAATTGGTGATTTCACGAGACTCGTGGTACAATCGACATTCGAGAGTTTC
Source organism: Ophioninae sp. A BG-2022a (assembly GCA_030523105.1). Lineage (NCBI taxonomy): Eukaryota > Metazoa > Arthropoda > Insecta > Hymenoptera > Ichneumonidae > Ophioninae sp. A BG-2022a. The sequence goes on along the minus strand of JAPYZI010001965.1, from coordinate 8,881 downwards.
TAGATTTGTTATTCCGCGCGATAGAATTCGCTTGATGGAACGGATACGTGGCGGTGACTGCCCAGGCGCGATAACTTATCGTAACAAGGGAAATCAAGCCACGTCGAATGGAAAACCTATTGGAGTTGTATGTACACGGTGATACTCGAGAATCCTCTTTCATCGATGGGGGTTGACTCGAGTAGTTAGTCATTGACGTATATATTTAAAGATCGACGTACACGCCGAGCACAAACGCTCTATCCACGTTTTAACAGGAATTCAAACTGCGGGGTTCGTTAGAAAGTCACGATTGTGGAATTGCTAGACTCTCGATTCCCTCGTGTCTTCCGTGATCGTAAGGCTCCCCTCCCCCTTCTCCTCACCCCCTTCATACGCGTACGTGTGCGATCGAGTCGAAGAGAGACCGAGTATCCTCGGAACCACGAAGCACCGACGACTCTTCTTGTCTGTATCTCCAATCGGACAGGACTCCCACGCACTCGCAATCTCGATCACATTTGAGCACCTTCGATACCGCACGTTTTCCTGCTGTTCCAAACGCTCTTTGACGGTCCCCGCGATTTTTTATTTCCACATTTGCCGGCTGAGAAAACCTGAACAGACCCAAACGTTCTTTGACGGTTTCGACGATTTTCGATTTTCAGATTTGCCGGTTGAGAAAAGGCACAGAAACCCAAACGTTCTTTGAAGGTCTCGACGATTTTCGGTTTCCAAATTTGCCAGTTGAGAAAACTTTTGAGGAAATCTGGCTCTAGGGTTATCTTCTTTTCCTTCTCTTTAATCAGAACCTTTGTTGAAACTTGAGTGTACTCATCTTGATTAGTTTTAATTCTAAACTTACGCGATTTGTAATTTTTGATTGTACGTTTCTATCGAACAATTTGATTTTTTAATATTTTATCGAAAAACGTTTTTACTGTACATTTTTATCATTTATACTTCGATAATCGCTATTTTTACACGAGGAACTCAATCATTTATACTTTGTCAATAAAAAAAGATGTCGTAAAAGTTCATACTTTTTATTTTAGTTACAACAAATTTTGCATTATAAAATTTCTCAATTACGATGGAACCTTAAATCTCACATATTTTGTTTTTTAATTTCAATATTTATTCGAGTGCAGAAACCCTGGAAAGATTACACATTCGACGATATTGATCTCTGTGTTCACCCTTCTGTAAAAATTCTCGAAGTACAAATTCACTTACATTTGCATCATTCTCTTTCGCTAACCAAGCTCTTTTTGCACGGCAATCATATAACTGAATCTTGCTTACAGGAGAATATCGTTCCCGAAATCGAGCGACAAAGATTCATACACCTCTTTTATTTACGCGGTTTACCACATATAGAATTATTTTTCGTGGTCACTTGCTGACATGATTCAGTCAAATATTTAAAAAAGTATCAAGTTCGCATCAGAATATGAACGATTAGATGAGAAATCCTAATAAGTAGAAACATACTTCAGAACCATTTATTCGTGAGGATGAAGTCTCGAGTTGATCGGCACAATTGAGTATTTTAATTATTCTCGACTTCAACGATATTCCAACAATCTCCATAAACCGAGTACGTTTTTTATCGCCTCCAACTTGATACCTCGGTTTAAATACGCATTTCGTCGAGTTGTAAATTCAACGATAGCAAATGTATCATCTGGTTGTTGCGGATTTGTCCCAGTGCGACGATAAAATCCAATCTGCTGTTGTCATTATTATTATTCGTACAATGTATATAATTAAGCCTCGGGGGGTGCGGATGATTTATCGATTTGTTGAGAAAAATCGGAGTGCTAATTGCGTTCTCTCGTGCCTATTGTTTAGCTTCGTAGATTCGTATACACGTGCAAGTTTTACCTATACAATCGTTATTCATCTCGTCTCTCGTATTATAAATTATAATACCCCTGGAAACGTACGTACGATTGCAGGCGAGCCAATTCGTATGCACTTGTACGTACACAGAGAGCTCAATGCGCCGTCTGTTACGTCGTCAATGATTTTTTTTCCCACACACGTCTTTATATATATATATATATATATATACATATATAGATTCTCTATTAGACCCTCACTCACGTTCACTCGATTTTCAATCAACGACGAACTCGCTCGAAGCGTTTCCCACTCGTGACCGAGTTAATGACTCGGCATAGTGCGTCTCTGTATCGCGCTCTCGTTTGATTCGCGGTGAATCGTTTGTACCTCGTCCAATTTTAGCGTTACGACCGCTATCGTCGACGTGTGTAATACGACGTGGCTTAACATCAGAAACGTCTCGCGATCTTTGCCCGAACACGAACACGCGTTTGATGCCAGGGTGTATCTCTCTCTCTCTCTCTCACTCTCTTTCTCATTTTTTCTCTCTCTCGTATTTACATGGAACGTTCCATGCCGGAAGATCATATAGATAGATCGTGCAATGATACAAGGTTTGTTAAACAAATAAAGTAACTTTTCTTTCTTCTAAAAAATTATTTATTTATTCATCAATTATTCATTTTGTCTTCCTCAAAGTAATCCCCCTCGGATGTATTATCAACGATGTCGCCAATTGTCTATCAACAACAAATTAAACATGCAATATTGCTGACAACGTCAACATATATTGGGGACATGTGTAGCCATATAATGAAGAAAAAAAATTCAACATCGAATTAACGTAATTCACGAAATTAGAAGAGTCACCTTATTTTGTGGACAAACCTCGTAGATCCACAGAAATCCAACAGAGGTTCGGAGCCAAAATGCCTTTTAAGCTTTCAAAATGTTCTCTTGTAGGAACAATTCTATGAAAATATCCTAAATTAAATTTCCATGAAAGATAATGATGAGAGTTGGAAGAAATGATACGGTGGAAAAAACATAACCACAGATTCGGTCGCAGTCTGTTTGACGATAGCATATACGGTTACGTATCTTTTCGAAAATTGTTAGAGGATTCATTCGAATTTGAATAGGTATAGGGATCTTGTTATCAAGATGCATCATACAGAAATTATCAGTTGTCCCTGGGCTGTAGTCACAAATGAATATTGTCCAAAAAAAAAACGTTGAGAAAAAACTCACTTGGATGAAAGAAAGTTTCTATAACGCTTGGTGCAACGGGATTTTTTGGAAAGAAGCTTCTTTTCGGCCATCTTTCACTAATCATGTATGTTTTACTTGTACCAATATCTTTCTCTAGCGAGGTTGAAACGCTCGGTAAAGTATGCATGTAGGGCAGTTTCGGATTATGCCTTGAAATTAGTGATGATATGCTCCAGAGATACCTGGCATTTATAAATATTAGCGGATGACTAGGCCACTTGTTAATAACATAGCATCAAGGTTTATATCATGTAGTATATATACTATATATATATCAGCTCTTAATACCTTCTCCTAAATAGTTTTTGCGTTAAGACGTGCATGCTCCAGTGCAACAGATTGTACGACAACGGGTAAGCCTGATTTCGGATTCCTTCATAGTTCAAGAGTCAAATAAAAATGACAACGCTTCACCCTGCCCGTTTCAACATCGATCAATTCATTTGCAGAAGCTTCCAATTATATCGTTCATCCGTAATGACCGATTTTACTCGGAGTACCCGAAGTGTATATCATTAAGTTTAGCGCATTGAGAAACCCGTAGAAGGTTCGTGTATATTTGAAATTCAGACGTACACGGAGTAAGACTTTCTAACGATTCGGCACGGACAACCGCATGATCCGATCCACGACCCACGATCTCTCGTGCGAAGCACACTTTTCACGGGTTTTGCGAGAACACGCACAAACGGACGAATCAGCACGCACATGGATACCGCAGAGAGGGCCAATACGGATCAAGGGAAATATTGACGTTGAAATTCATAGCCGATCAATTTTTCATTAATTGAAGATTATAATAATCGGAATCCTATTGGTCGGTGACGGAGCTGCGATATTCGATGATGAGCAGTTCCAAATTGATAAAAAAAAAAAAATCACTGAAAAAATGATGCTCGAACATAAGCAACATTTATCGAGTAAGAAGAACAGCTAATTATCTAGGTTAGCGACGCTTTCGAAAATCCCAACCGAACAATCCAAACAAACACAAACAAACCCAAACAATATTTGTTCATTAATCCTTTTTATTTTCTGATTTATCGAGTTGTAAATTATGATATTCTGTCTGGGCAAACTGAAATTCACCGCCCCCCTCCCACCCCCACCCAATAAAACCTTCTTATGTTTCGAGTTTTGCGTAACCACGTCATAAAATAAGGCACTTTCGAGCATTTCGATGACTATGCTGGTGGTCGTATATCACCAAGAATAAAGATTAATATCGTGTTTGAATTTTTCTAAAATATGACAAAAAGATTAATCCTTTTCCTCCATTGAATAATCCCACGTAGATGCATCCAAGCTCGAAATGGATCAATGTGGAATTAATCTGTACGTTTAATTTAAAGCACGCGCCGCACTCATGATCTTCTCAACGTTATCCTCCTCTTCTCCTTTTTATTCTTGACTCGCGTACGACCGACGAGCAATGTGCCTTCTTCGTATCAGAAGAACACATCAATTATCAATATCGGTGTTCCCGAGATTAATTATTGATTTATTCGGCATTGCGCAATAACGTGACTAATGCACGGATAATCAATGCTCATATCTCTATAACTCGGATTGAATAATATATATAATGCGCCGTAATTGATCGATAGGGAATGCATCGGGCTCCATGGTATATATAACGTTACACGCAGACCCGACGTTAGAAGATCACGTGCATATTATATACGTATCCTACTATACACGTATGTGGATATCCTCGCGCGAGATCGTCGAACTCCGTACCTCCATTGCAGACATCCAGCGGCAGATATACTCTCGAAGATCTCGATGAATCGGGGCTTGAAGGATCCCGTAGATGTTGGCGTATGTCGAACATCTGGCGCACGACTCCAATGAGCAACTTTTTCCCTCCCTCTACTCTCTACCTCCCCATCATCGAGATATCATTTTTCACCTGGAAAATTATTGCAGTTAATCATACTTCAGTTCTGGCAAACTCGAACTTCGTCCATCCAAACCCAAACAAACCCTGCCCACCCGATACAAATTCAAATATATAAATATATATATCCGAGTTTGTTTAGATTTTTCATTTTTCACTCGGAAGATTGATCCAATAATAATTCACTTCTGACCAACACGAACTTTGTTTATCCAAACCCAAGAAAACCTCCATCCAATAAAAATTATATATATATATATATATAAAAATATATATATATATATATATATATATATCCGAGTTTCGAATTTCGCTAAATGTTTTCTCACTCCTCGTTTGATTTTTTTTGCAATTCGGTAGTGATACAAACGAGGCCGACTGTCCGCTGGAAATTGACGCTGATTACCTTAACCGCGCGGTATACGTGTTGCCAGGACATCTCGTAAATTTGGAGGCGCACATTTGAATTCTAACCGTTTAATTAGTCGTGACTCGTTTCGTTGGGTTTTATACGCAGCTCTTGGAGTATTTAGAAAGCTTGCCTGATTAATCGATAATCCAACGTGCACACGTGAGAAACAGGAAGAAGGGGGAGGAGGAGAAAGAGAAAGAGATAGAGAGGGACAGAGAGAAGGAAAAAAATCATGAAACGCACGCACATCACGTCCATCGAAGATTCCGGATTTTACAGAGTCTCCGGGCGGAATCTTCGTTATTCGCGATAGATCGAGGAGCGGTACATCAGCGAGACTCGCGCCCGCGCGCGTGCTGTGGTCATCGGCTCTATATATCGTTCGGACAAAGTGGAGCCGCGTGCGTACCTACTCACACCGGTGCACCGTTAATTAGCCCAGAAGCCACGTGCTCCGGGGCGATTTCACCTCTACTTCTCAGCCACACTCTCTTTACGGCTACCGCGAGCCACGCTTCTATACCACGCGAGTCGAGTACGAATACATCGATGTGTACGGTTTGAGTATACAGGGTGACTGACGAATTCGGTTAATTCCTTCCAAGGGGCAAAAGTACAACTAATGTCTTTGGTATATACAGCCTGACTGACCAATTTGGCAAATTACTTCCAGGGAACAAAAGTATAACTGATTTGTTTAAATATATACAGAGTGACTGACAAATTCGGTAAATTCCGTCCAAGCGATAAAAGTAGAGCTAATTACTGGTAAATAAGACCACGATATGTTAAATATCCAGTTAAAAAGAAAAATATATCGTGTTGTAATAAGTTTTGAAATATTTATTTATAATTAAGCAATAAAAAATTATTAAAGCTATGAATAAAATGATAAAACAATGTTTTTTTATAATATTTTTAATTATAATACATATTTTTTATTGTATTTTATTTTGTCTTATTTATTTAATTCACTTTATTTTATTAATATTTTAGAATCATTTTTTTATAATTGGGTTTTTTTATAATAATAACACATGTTTTTTTTTACAACGTTCCTGTTATTACTCATACGAAACGTAAATACAAACGATTGCAGTTTTTTCCAATTTTACATAAGTTTTTTAAAAAAAAAGAAAGTTATTGAGAAATAACATTTGTATATTATTAGCTTTGCAAAAAAGATTTTTTCGAATGATTATTTTTAACATTCGAGGATTGTAACGAAAAACAATCAATTTTCGATTAATCGAAAACTATAGGTTTTCGTGCGGTCTATGTTGCCTTATTTATTGAAAATAAACTCAACTTTTACCCTTTAGAAATAATTCTCATATTTTCAGTCGCCCTGTAGATACACCGATGGTGATTGTGCTCTTGGTCGACACTCCGCTAGTGTACACTTTTTCCTAACGGACTGATCGCTACCGTGCCCCCCTCCTCGATAACGGACCTCGAGGCGTACTGCTAGCACACGACTGTTAAATGATTCCCTGTATATGTGGGGTAGGCAATTTTGAGGACATTTGAATTCAAAGATCCACCGCCTTGAAACCGATTGTCCTCATAGTCATATTCGTGTTTGGCCAAATGGCACTGAAGCTACGTTTCTATTGAAACAAACCCATTGTGACTTCAAGGACCTGTCACCAAAAGTAGCTTGTTGATGGAAGGTACAAGGTCATGAAACAACGTATTGGGTTGATACTTGACGTTTCGTGAAATTCAACGGATTCAGAATAGTGTTCCTTGTCTCATATACATTTTTTTATACAGACTGATCCACTAGAATTTGGAAAAACATGTATAAACATTGATTTTCGAGTGAATGTCATGTATATATTCTGATAAACGTACACATTCTTTCCCTGGTTCCAAAGTGACCTTCACGTTTCTAAAAAACAGCCTCTTCTTCATTGACCGTGAATGCAGAGCAGAAAAGAAGAACTATCATAAGCTTTGTACCATTTGAAAATTAAGTTTGCAAGAAATTTTTATTGAGACTGGGAAAAAGATAATTGCAGACCCAAAAGGGACTACTATTGGGTATGTTTAAAACTTCGTCCACTAACTGTAATTTTACGAACTTGACTTCTGAATGAATAATTCTCTGAATGAATAATTCTTTTTATATTCTATGTTATCACTTCAATATTTTTGTTTACCTTTAATGTTTTAACGTAAGTCCAGTATACTAATAATCTTTATCAATAATTCTTTTTATCGTGTCATGCAATAGTCAATAGGGTTTTCACTTGCTGCAATTGCTATCTCGAATTTTCTCTTTCCATTTCAGGTGAATCATATTTGTTTCGTTTTTCGTGTTCCACATTTATGGCCGATGAAAAATGGTGTCGATCTTACAAAAAAAAGTGGAACCACCTGTGAAATCAGGTTAATGTCTCCACTCGAAAAAAAAGTAACCTGCCACGAAACACGTAAACATTGACAAACCATTCGAATTTCGTTTTTAATTTTCTGTCTAGAGTCAATATTCGCTGGTGTCTCCGAAGGAGTAAGCTTGTAGTGGATCACCCGGTATATGTAAATACAGTTTTACAGTACTTCACTCGAGCCGTACATCCGGGGAACACACGCGGCGGAACGAGGATTACACGGAGTGGTAACTCGCGTGTGCGACTTCCACGTACAATCGTACGATCTCTGCCTCGAATGAAAAAAAAGAATCCGACTTTCATTGGAAGCGAAGTAAAAAAAAAAACATTAATCGGCTGTTCGATTCTTGTTAATTTCTCGGTTCATTCGTATATTCGTGATACCGGATTCTTTCTATTCCCGGTAAGATCATTAATCGATCGACGTGTTTCTCGATCGTTTCTTTTTTCGCGCCTTTCTCGATTCCCGTTTTTTTTTTTTCGACAATGTGTGTCAACGGAAACTAGTTTGCTTGACTGAGGGATATAATTGAGCGGACTGAGCAGTTTTCACCATTTTTTCCGGTCTTCAAAACGAAGTACGAAGTTCCTTCGTCTTCGGGTTACCATTTTTTTCGGTTCGTCCGTACGGTTATTATAATTATCATAATTATTATCATCTTTGCACATTCTCAGAATCGCGCGTGGGTGTCTTTCCATCTTCAGGGATATCGGTGAATCCTATCGACAAATCTTTATCCCCTTGCTCATTAGGCCTATGACTAATTATGGCTCGTTATAGGTCGATGCTTAATTACACTCGATGCTCTCCCGTTCGCTGTTACCTTTCAAGGCGGCTTGGTCCCTTGATACTTTCTTTCGTATTTTATCGCTGCTAGGATCTTTGGCTTGAACGCCGGCGTGCACCTTCCCCCCTCCCCCTAACTCCCTCTTTCTCCTTTCTTCGTGGAGCATTGGCTCGATTTTCCCGACCCAAAATGAAGATAATCAACGGCTTTTTGTATGCAAGCTTGACGATAAGAATCAGGGAGCTATCAACTTCCGGCTGTCGAATTAAAGAAAATTCGATTTGAC